>JASSUY010033430.1:128580-157017 GCA_032466535.1 Forpus xanthops
GCTATACGGGGCAGCAGCTGCAGGGATGCTGCTATACGGGGCAGCAGTTGCAGGGATGCTGCTATACGGGGCAGCAGTTGCAGGGATGCTGCTATACGGGGCAGCAGTTGCAGAGATGCTGCTATATGGGGCAGCAGCTGCAGGGATGCTGCTATACGGGGCGGCAGCTCCATGGGACAGCAGCGTGCCCAGAAGCTCAGGTGAAGGCTCCCACCCCTGCCTCGTGACAAACACATCCCTTTAATCCACAAAGGATTAACATGGGTGCGTGTAGGAGTATTTAAATGCAGCCCTCTCAATGACACCACCGATGTCACCAGAGGAGCTTCACTTTCCCACGTAATGAATGCGGCCATAAGCACTTTGCAACCATATGGTGATTATGTTTAATAAAGGACATTTTCTGTAATTAAACAGTTTTATTAAGGCATTATTAGCCCTTTAAGTTGAAAAATAGCTGAGCAGAGGTGTAATAAGGTGCCAGCATCTGTATTTGGTGAACAGATGGATGGGAAGCTCCCATCCTTGTGCCGAGTGCCTGGCCGCGGGGCAGCAGCCGCAGCGTGCCATGCAGCACAGTGTGCTGTGCTGAATGCCAGGCAGCTCTGGGCACAGCAGGTCCTGCTCACTGCCAGCACCAGGGCTCAGGACCCCGTTGTTCCCCCTGGGCCGCAGCCATGGCTGGATGCTGCCACACGGATGGGCTCCCGCTCCCTTCCTGAGCTCTGATTTGAATAATTCAGCGTGGCCTGGTCTCGGGGGCACTGTTGTCTTCGGCAAAGGCAAATCAGCAGCATGGGCAGGCTGTTCGGAGGGCCCCAGCCCGCCGCCTGCTCCTGTAAATCAGGATTAATGAGACGGAGGAGGAAGCTCAAAGCCCAGCGCAGCACTGCTGGCGGCACAGGCAGCGCCTGCCTTCGTGTCCATGGGCAGTGGCAGTGCCAGCCAGTTCCTGCTTCCCACCGCAGCCATGGGTTCTGTGCTGCTGTGGCAGGGCTGTGGCTCCCAGCTCCGCCTGTACCATCACACCCCAGCATGGCCGGTGTTCCCTGCACACCCTGCACAGCTCAGCAGGAGGAATGTGCTGTTGTGGTGCTGAGTGAGGCACTGCTGGCCATGGTGGGATCCTACATGGACCATATGGTGGTAGTCAGGGGCAAAGCTTGAGCATCCCCATTGGAAAGGAGCTCCATTATCCTCGGTGCACAGTGGGCTTCAGCCTCACCTTTGCACCAGGAGGTTGTGCCAGGGCCCCTTAGCACTTACGCAGCCACCACAAAGCACTGATCCCACCGGATCTGGCAGTGAGGGTCTCCCTTCGGTGCCCTTGCTCCCTTCTGCTGGCACTCATCATCCTCATGAGGCTGCCCTGGGAGCAGGACAAGGGCAGGGAAGGAACCCTGGGAAGAGCTTCCCGTGCTGCTGCACTGCACCAGGGAGGGTTCAATGAGCGGGGTTCAGCATCACGCTTGCTGCAGTTTTGTGCTGTAAGGAGGTGCTGGGTTTGTGTTTGACCCGAGGAGCTGTGGCCATGGGCAGCTGCTCATGCGAGCACTGACCAGAGGGGAGAGAGGCGTGACATTGCTGGTAATGGTGGTTTCTCCATCTGAATTTGTGTGGCCTGTCCTCTAATCATGTGTGCATTATCCATCATCCGCTGCCTCCCCATCCCTGCTGTCGCACAGCTCCAGGCAATCTATCTTAGGGTTAAAAAATTGTCTCTCTTACACAGGGGCTTTCAAACAAGACAAATAGAAAGAATAAGATCTGGTATTGAGATGCCGTGTACAGGGTGTGATACATAAAGCAGCGGGTAAAAGATCCCATCTGATTGTCGGGAGCAGATCTACGGCGCCATCAGCGAAGTGCAGTCCCTGCAGAGGAGGATGAGCAGGATTCGGCCCTGGCTCAGCAGCAGCATCTCCTCTTGGGGCCGGGGCATCCCGGACCATCCATCCCAGCAGCTTCCCCAGGGCACAGTGCAGAGCCTGGTACTGAGCCCTGCTGCACAACCTGCCCTTTGCCACTTTATCACAGTCCAATGTGGTGTTTGGGATGTGATAGGGGATGGCCCCAAGCTGTCCCACTGCGCCCTGCAGAACAGACCATTCATCCCTCGCCAGCAGTCAGGTCAAACACCGTCACTCAGGACCAGTGGCCTTGTCAAAGCAGCCACCATCTCCAAGCATGAGCCGGGAGGAAAGCTGGGTCCTCTCCCTTCTCGTCCTTCCTCCATCCCTAAGGTAAGGCGGTTGGTGCCTCCTTTGGTGAGAGTGGCCGATGAGCCAGGATGGGCCCTGGTTATTGTGAGCAGTCGGAGTGCCCGAGGGGAGGCACTGCAGATAACCAGAGCCCTGGAATTCCTTTTTCCCAGTGGAACCTCCCCGGAGCTGGTCGCACTGGCTATGCAGTGGGTTTGCGGAATCCCATCACGCCGTTAAAGCAGAAGGTGTCTCATTATCCGCAATAAAGCAGCGGTTTAGCAGCGAGGGAAGCTAAATAATGTCTCATTGCTGCAATGAAACTGCATCCTCTCCAATCATTAGTGTTTGGGAGTAACCAGGATGAGGGATCCTGCTGTGAGCACCCGCTGATGGCCCATAGCAGGGCTTTAGCACCTTTGGGTTAATGATGCCGCAAGAATAAAGCAGTCTGCTTTCCTTTCTTCCCTTTTCCCCTTCTCTGTTTCACAGCGCTGCACTGGGAGGATGGGTGAGATTCCAAAGCCCGGCACTGATCTCTCCGTGCCTGAAGCCCAGCCTGCCTGGCTCTGGGAGGTTTGGGGCAGGCAAAGGCAGGAAACGAGGTGACACGGTGCGGGTGTGGGGGTGCCTGGGCTTGAACCTCTGCCCCCGTCGGTGTCCTGCTTGTGCAGGGCTGATGCTGGGAGTTCGGGCTGCGCAAATGCTGAAGTGATCATTGTGACAAGAACAGTAAAGAAAACAAGACCTTGCTTTCGTGCAGCCCCCTTAGACACTGGAAGCTGTTATACGGTTCCAAGATCTGCCCTGGACTTTGCACTCCAAGCCTTGGTGCGGGAGCTGCCGAGCTGGAGATGCGGTGTCTGGACACTGCCTGCAGGAGCTGGGGCAGATACCTGCCTGTCCCCGCATCCCTGCGGCAGCATCCTCCCCGGAGCTGGTCGGGGGTATGTGACACAGTCCCCATGGCCAGGAGCTGCCGTGGGGCAGGGGCAGGTACACCGATGATAGCCATGCACCAGGGGCGGCTGTGGGGCGCTGCGGTGCAGGGCAGGAAGGCAGCGCTCAGCACGTGTCGGCGCAGCCGGCCCGGCCCTTCATTTAGACAGATTAAGCAAGTTGCTTATTGCCTGTGACATAATTTAGATGAATGGTGTGGGTAATCCATCAGGCAGACCCCTGCGCCGGCCCTGCGAGCAGCCGGTGGGGATCCCATTACCTTACATGTGTTAACAGCCAAACTCCTTTGTATAAACAACAAAGTGCCTCTCCTGAAAAGGCCGATTTTCCTTCATTGTCTGCGGGAAGACCGCGGGTCGGCGGTGATGGATGGCGGCGCTGGCAGGGCGGGATGCGGCCATGGGCGGGTGAAGGGGGACACCGTGTGGGGATGCACCGATGCACCGCGATGTGCTGCTCCGTACCCGCGCACTGCTGCGCGCTGCACGGCTGCGCTGCCACCCGTTGCATACTGCACAGACACACAGTACACCGCTGCAGCACTGCTTGGTGCAGCCCGTGGCCTGGTGGCTCTGCAGTGCATCAGGCAAGCGAGGTTTGGGGGCATCAAACGCCACAACTGGAGCTGGTGCGGTCCCCTGGCAACAATCAACATTGAAAACCTCATTAGGCTTTTATGAGAGGCACAGAGGAGGAGGAGAGCAGTTAGAGCATCTCAAGCAGTGAGTGTTAAGCAAAGCTTTCAATTAACAAGCCCTTATTTCCTTTAGAAAGGGGAAACCCACGATCTTCCAGCCAGTGCAGGAGATGGTGGCACTGCACTGGGGCAATAGCCGGGGCTGGCTCATGGTGCTGCTGCTGCTGGAGCCGATCTCACTTCCTTGGAGACAGTATAAGAAAAACACACACAAAGGGAAGAAAAATAGCAGTGAGACAAACTGCTGCTCTGATGCACGTTCCCAGCCCTGGTCACTGCCCCAGCGCCAGGACCCCAGCACAGGAAAGGAGCACGGGATGCGACAGGGCCAAGGAGCCTTTGGACTCATCCCATGAGAGCCAGCAGTGGCAGTGCAGCACCCTTGGGCACCCCTGGGCATCCCTGGGTACCACTGGGCATCGCTGTATGCTCAGCCTGGCCCTAACTTCCAGGATTTGCCCTAAGAATCCAAAGAGAATCCAGGTCTGTTTGGATTCTCAGGGCAATGTGATTGCCGTGCAAGACACCCGATGAGGAGGTGTCCCGTACAAAGCCTTCATCCCTGGCTCGGTACTTCAGTGAGTAATTCAACCAGCACCAAGTGCCAGAGCACACCCAGCACCAGAGGTCTTCTCCATCAGGAGAGTCCCTGCCTCACTCTGGCCTTAAAACCAGGCACCAAAGCCATTCTTTGCTCCTCAGCTCCCCACCAGGAACATTATCCTTTAATTGCTGCATTTATTCAGACTTATTCTGTATATCCAACAATAATGAGTATATTAGAGATGTAATTATTACTGTCATAAACGTAATAGTGACAAAACAATAATTGAAATAGTGTCTATGAGGATAATTCACCATTGCAATTAATACTGCCCTGCTTAGTTAATATGTCACGGTTTAAAATAAATGCTGTCATTATTCCATTACTAATACTGTGTTATAATAATTATTGCAGCACTAATGAAGTGTCTATAGCGATCCGGATTGCCACGGATCGGCATGAACGTCGCTGTAAATAACACCGGAGGAATTGCCACTGGAGGAAGGGGTGAGGTTCTGTGGGAGGCACATGTGGGGATGCTCTTTGTGTGTGATGGAATTCCGGAGCAGGGCTCTGCTTGCTGCCCCTGCCCTCACTGCATCCCACTGTGCTGGCTGGGAGAGCCCACACCGGCCCCTGCTGACCCCTCAGTGCGGGCTGGTTCAGGGTCCCCAACAGGCAGACCTCTGCCAAATCCCTGCTGTCACCAAAGCATCTGGATGGGCTCATTCCCATAGGGAAATGTGACCCAAGCAGCAGCTCCTGTGCAGGGGAGGGTCCTGCACCGCGGCTGAGCATGTGCCGAGCCCCATTGCAATGAATGAGAGGGTAAAAGACCGCCAGCAGCAGCAGCAGTAGAAGGTGGATTGCTCCAGCAGAAGCAAGGAGCAGAGTCTTGGGGGTGCACCTGCACTCATGCACCTGAGATGCTTGTGCCAGCAGCAAGCTTCCATAGGGATGCCCTGGCCGTGGATGAGCTGCCAGCGTGGCAGATTGCTCCCAGCACCCACAAGGAGGCTTTAGAGCTCCCGCTGCCACCAGCATCACCAGTTGCCCCTCTGTGAGTGCTTTGGTAGGGTCTCCTTCCCTGCTGCAGCCCCTGCTCCTTTGCCGAGGGCATTTCCTACCCAGCGCAGGTACTTGATGGGAACTCAGCTTTCCTGGAGTCCGACTCAGTTTTCTCAGGTTAAGTAAAGATTCCAAGTGTGGCTCCCCAGCAGCTCCCGCTTGGAAGGCGCTGGAGTTTTCTAACCCTGTTTCTGGTCCAATTACAGTTTTTAATCTATATGTAGATAATGGTGAACAAAACCCCTGTAGAAATGTCAAGAGTGAGGAGGTTATTAGCTTGGTTTTAATTACTGTCTATCATTCTTAGGAAGCCACAGTAACCTGATGGGTTAGGTGACAGCTGCGGGTGTAGGAGTTTAGGTGGGTTTTAAAGGCAGGTGATGTTTTAACCAGAGGTACCTGGGGCAGGCAGCATTAGTGCTTGCAGGCTTTGGGGTTTGCTGCCCCATCCCTGGCAGTGTCCAAGGCCAGGTTGGACACAGGGGCTTGGAGCAAGCTGCTCTAGTGGAAGGAGTCCCTGCCCGTGGCAGAGGGGTTGGGGCTGGATGGGCTTTAAGCTCTCTTCAGCACACACCAGGCTGGGATTCTGTGACCCCATGGTTTTCCCAGGGCTCCTGACACTTCCCCATCCCCATCCTCCTGCAGCACCTTTCCTGCATGCAGCACCAGCCTGACAACCAGGACATCCCGGTGTCTCCACTGGGAAGAGGCTGGCAATGCAGCTTATTTGTTCAGACCATCACCTGAAGTGAGTTTTGTTTCTAAATGAGCAGGGGCCAGCGCCCAGAGCTCATCTCATTGACAAACAGCGTGTCCATCGCTTTTAAGGAGACAAGCTGCCATTTCGCTCCCCTGAAAAGCACATAATATGACAGGTGAAATGTCACAAATGAGACTAAAGGCTTGAGGAAAACATTCTTCAGCTGGAAAGTATTCCCGCTAGGAATGTTAAACTGTAGATTAAACCTAAATGTCTCTAAAAGCCTGGAACGCCGCTCACTTCATCAGCCTCAGGTCACAGTATAACACAGAGCAAGCTGCTCTCGTGGAAGGTGTCCCTGCCCATAGCAGGGCGTTGGAAGTGGATGGGCTATGAGGTCCCTCCTAACTCAATGTTATTCCATGGTTCCATGCTCTCCCAGCCCTCAGGGTCTGCTCTGGGGAGTTTCCCAAACGCTCACCTTGAAGATGCTTGGAGCAGGGCTGGGAGCAGGCACTGCGGGGTTCAGGTGATGCTGCAGCCACAGCGAGGACCCCCCTGCTCCCAGGCTCGCAGGTCTGCAGGGATCACCCAGAGTGACAGGGCTGTATCCATCAGCCAATAAACAGTTCATTGCACTGAAAGAATTATCTCTGCTGGCATTAAGGTCGGCTGTAACACAGACATTATTACTGGCGGGAGGCACATAAGTGGAGCCTGTGGCAGATAGCAGCCTGTAACTCTTTATTATTTATACTGAAGCTCCTGGGAAGCGGAGCCTGAGTCCCTGGAGCCCACAGGGATGCTGCATCCACCCCGTGCTCCATGGGAACACCCCAGGATGCTTTGGCAAGCGGTGAAGGGCATCCTGGTGACAAAGCCGCACACAGGCTCAGTGAGCCGAGAGCCAGTCAGGAATTCACTCCATGGCATCAAACTCCATTTACTACCCAGGACTCCAAGGGACCCTTGCAGGCTCACCCGCAGCACGCTGCCCCTGCTCCTCGCTCCCATCCCAGGGTGCTGGTCAATGCCCATAAGCCGTTTCCATCCCCGCATTGTGATGGAAATCCTGGTGCCTCCCCACACACTCTACAATGAAACTGTGCCTCTGCTATACGTTGTTATCAAAAATAGAAGCATTTTATCTGTCTTTAGTAGAGAACACAGATTGCACGGAGACATTCAATTTGGAGTCAATTTAAATTTCAATTGTCTGTGAAATCTAAATCAATAGGCTATAGTTCAATGGCGCTTTAATAAAACAGGACATAACAGAGGAATCATTAGGGATTACATATGATAAGAGATTGAAAACAGTGTCTGTGTAATGGTGGAGGAGCCATTAGAGAATTACCTCAAGCATTTGCAAGTAAACCAACAACCTCCTTCTCCTCCTGAGACTAACAAGAAGACTTAATTGTGCTGCAGTGGCTAAAAATACATCTCTGTCAGCCCTGGGATTGGTGGGCGATTTACAGGGATATAAAACCATCCGGGTGCTCCACGGCTCCCACACCACCTCTCACATCCCACTGCCATCCCTCATCCCAATGCCTGTGCTCCAGGAGTTGCTGTGGAGGGGTAGCAGTTCCCATCACATCCCCAGCACTGCAAACTGGGATGGGACGTGAGGATGTGGGCAGCTCCAGACACACAGCGGGTGTTGGAGGTGGGAATTATCCATGGTGCTCCATCACCCCAGGTCACTTAGGCCCTGATTTACGTGGGTGCAGTGGCACAGAGCAGCTCCCAAAAGGCACTGTTTAACTTTTATTTGCATTTAATAGTAACTCACTTTTCCTCAGCTCGCTGCAAATTATCACAATGAGGCTGGGGATGAGATGGGATTTTATCGGCCTCAGCTTTCCTCTCCCAGATGAGAGCATCATCTGCATAGGAATGGCATTCCTGGGTGAGAGGCAGTGCTGGCACTGCCCTGGCTGTGCCATGGCTCCTGGTGACTGCAGGACAGTGTCCTGGTACCGCATATACGGCATCTGAGGGCTGATGCTGGGAGCAGGGGAAGGGGCATGAGAGCACTGTGTGAGCCCCACTGCTGCCAGAGGTTAGGTTAGGTTGGGTTGGATTGTGCAGCATTGCACTGCACTGCATGGCACTGCACGGCACTGCATGGCACAGCATGGCACTGCATGGCACTGCATCGCACAGGCAGCACAGCACTGCAGCAGCAGACGAGGTTGCAGGCACTGGCAGGCATCCGGAGGTGTCACCATCCCCTCCCCAGTCCAGAGGGTCCTGTCCCTGCAGGGATGCTCCAGTGTCCCATTTGCACCGGTCCAGGGACACGGCAGCATCCGTCCCTCCTGGGCAGCACAGGTGCAGGAAGCTCCGCAGGACCAGGGAAGAGCCGGGTTTGCCTGTTTGATACCAGCGTGAGGTGGGGAAAATCCACGCCAAGATTCATCATTTCAATACCAAACGGAGCGGAGTTAAGGGCATTTGAGAAATGGTTTTACAGCCTTTGGTTAACCTGCGGTAACAGCTGCGTGAGGGGGGATAAATAAGGCCATTCTGTGGAGGAGACAGGAAAAATGGGTTTGATTTGAGAGGACGCTCTTCGGCTCCTGCGGCGCGGTGGCATCTGAGGAAATATTGCACCACGGTGCCTGCGCCTGTGTGGAACGCTCAGAAATGCAGCCATGGAGAGCAATGCGTTTGCTGGCTCCTGACAGCTGGGGCTGCGGTGTGTGTCAAAGCCAGCTCCTCTGGTCGGGGAAGGATGTCGAGAGGGGAAAACCAGAGTGAGAACAGGCAGGATTGAGGGTTGTGCTGCACGGGCACGAGGAGGCTCAGCCCTGGGAGGTGCATCCCCTGCAATCACTGCTGTGAAATCAAATAACCCCCTGCCCCTGTAAGGAACAGATCACAGCCTGGCGGGAAGCACTGGGGCGTTCTTTCCTCCACCTGGAAATCAAAGTGGTGCACTGCCTGCCCCTGGGAACCTGCCGGAGCGGGCTCGGGAGGCCACTAAAGAGGGAGGCTTTAAACCTCGCCATTAAGAATTACAAGAGATCCGCTGGGCAGCGTGGAAATACAAGAAATACTACAATGGCAGTGCTCAAACCTAATGAGAAATGGAACAAGCTGAGACAGGAGCTTAACAAGAAATACTGGACAAGTCCCCCAAGAAAAACTGCAGGCAGAGGTGGAGAGGGGCTGCCAGCCGCTCCGCAGCCGTATCGATCAGGGCTGAGAAATAAGAGGAGGCCTTTGGAAAGTAGATAAACAGGGAGATATACAGCGGGAGAGGCCCAGAGCTGATGAAAGCGGGAGAAAATGCAGCTTAAATCAAAGAGCAAATACACGGGAAGGGAAAAGGTAATAGGATTTGTGTTCATGGCTAACGAGGAAAGGTGTGGGGAGGTGATGAGACACAGCGGTAATTGAAAGGAAATGCAAAGGGAAGCTTAGTATAAATATTTTCTTTGGAGAAACTGGTAAAAGCCATTGTAAGGATCAGTTCTAGCCTGAGCCTGGGAGGAATCTGCAGGGAGGTGAGCAAGGGATGAGGGATGACAGGAATGGGTTATCCTCCCCACCCAAGGTAGCCCACCTCTGAGTAGTGCTGGGATGCTGTGGGGCAAGGCTGCAGCATGGCACACACTGTGGTCCCCGACCCCTCTGCCCATGCAGGGGTCACTGCTGGATCCGTTGTTAACCCCAAACATGGATCCAGAGCCAGGGCTCCCTGTCTGTCACATGGAGGGGTCTAGGACATGCAGCACAGCCCAGGGGCTGTCCTGTGCCTGCTGCCTGCCTCCTCCTCTGGTGCCATAAGCAGGGAGCTGATACACAAATTCTCCACCTCCTGCCTCCTAAATCTCACCTGGCTCTGCCTTGCTGCAGGACGCACCCAGCAGCAGGCAGGAAATATGTTCTGGGTGCGGGATTTGCAGCCGCTTTGCTCACTCCATCAGCACCAGGCAGGGTGGGAGGCTCCCGAGCTGGGGAAGCGGGGGGCTCAGCACTGTGCACACAGGAGCAGCCAGCTCTGCCTGCATCCTGCCTGGATCCCTGCATCCCACTGGGCTGCAGTGGGTCTGGATGCATCCCCCGATGGGGACCTGCAGCACCCACTGGATGCAGCCTGGCCACCCCTCTCCCTAAGGGGTGATTTGGGGTGAGCTGCTCAGCCACCTCAGCCAGGGTCTGTTTGCAGGGGGGGAAGCATCCTCCAGCCCTGCGCAGCTCTCCCGCATGGTTGCCATGGCAATGGGAGGAAGGCTCCCTTCGCTCCCGTGATGCTCAGCACCAACATTCCCCCGCATGGCCATGGCCGCGCTGCCGGGGCTGCTGCTGAAAGATTAATCAGAGCTAATTGCCAAAAGCCGCCCCCATCCTCAGCGCGGAGCACAGCACCATCCCCAGCCCACAGCATGGCACCGCTGCGGTCCCCAGACCTGTCCCTGTGGTGCAGGGCATCTTCAGGCTGGTCCTCTCGCTCCTCCCAAACCCACCAAACCTCCTCGCAGCCCACTGCTGGGAAGCTGATGTATTTCCCACATCTAAACCATGTAATTAAATGGAAAGGTCGCTCTTATTTATTCTGTTGTTCCTCAAGCCCCAAGCTATCAAATAGTCAAATTAAGTCTCAGAAGCATTTAATGGATGGGGGCTGAAGGCAGGGGCTGGGCAGGGCTGCTCCAGGCCTGGGGATGAGGGGAGGGTGGGAGCTGGCTGCCCCACAGCCCTCTCCAGCAGGGATTTGATGGCTGCTGCTGCTGAGGAAGAAAATCCATCTTCTCCAGAGGCAGATTTGGGAAAAGCAAAGCGGAGGCCACGGGGGGGCTCCCAGAAAAGCAGCACATCAGTTCAAACAGCCATTTCATTGCAAGGAGCAGCCATTCCCATTGCAAGGAGCAGCCATTTCCATTGCAAGGAACAGCCATTCCCATTGCAAGGAGCAGCCATTCCCATTGCAAGGAGCAGCCATTTCCACGGCAGGGGTACCCACACACAACGATGGGGCTGCCCCATTGCGGGCAGTGCCGGGTACCCCCTTGGCACTGCATCCAGCAGCTCTTACAGTCAGGATGGAGCAGCAGCAGCTCCACAGCCCGATGCATTACCCACACTAGAGCTCAACAGTCACAGGGGAAGAATTCTTTTTAATAGGGCCCTATGGAGACATCAGAGCAATTTTCAAGGAGGTTTGAAGCCACCAGGAAGCTTATTAGATCCGTTCTGCAGAGTTAATTTGATGTTGGTAATCAGTGAGCAAGTTAAGCAGTTAAGGAGATGGTGGCTGCTGAATGGTTTGGCTGTTTAGCCTGCTTGTAAGCAGTGGTTACTAATGAGTGGTTCATGAATATGAATGAGGGATGATTACAGTGTGGAAAGGGCAGTCAGCAAACCATAAACTTAATTTTAATCTTTTCATTATCAAAGTCACATTATTAATAATAGACTTTGTGTTAAGACCAAGCTCCATCAGCCAATTACTGCGCTCCCTCACGTCCCCAGCAGCGCTCAGCAAAGGTGCTGCAGCAGGGGCAAGGATGGGACCTGCTGTGCTGTGATGTGCCCATCACCGGGGCATCCGGTCTCTTCCATCAGCACAGGCTGGACCACTGGGGACCCTCACCCCCCCCAGGGCTGATGCCTGTGGAGTGGTACACGGCACTGAGACCCCCATCCCTCTCCCCCTGGAGCTCATCAGCCCTATCCCGTGAGCATCCCTGTCCCTGCCACCACGGGGGTGGCACATGGCAGCTGAACCTCTTGCTCCCCATAAGGGGACAGTCCTATTGTCTCGTGTCTAGTTATTCTTTTCTCCTGGCAGCATGGATTCAGGCTGCTCATGTAACACAGCAGCAGCTCCTGAGGAAGAGGCTGAGGCGGGGGACGTAGAACATGTTAAAAAATATTAATCTCCAAATGAAAATGGTTTTAATTGGGTTCTGCCTTCGGGTTCGGGTCACTGTTCCATTTTCAATCAGAGTTGTCCAGTCAGCAAAGCGACTGCACAGCCCTTGCAAATGGAAACGGTGAGTGGCTTGCAGAGGTTAATAGGAATGTTGGAAAATAAATAGGTTATTGATTGATAATAACAATAAGCTGACTCCAGTCCTACCTTGGTGACCTTCCCTCACCCAACTTAGAGGAAACTCAGTTAGCATCTCATTATGGATCGCTTTATAGTAACGGGGATGAATGAGAGCGGGCGGCTCTGGGCGAGGGGCACTGTGCCCAGGGAACCCCTCCATGCACCCACCGAGGGCTCATCACAAACACAGGACCCCCCGGGTTGATCCATCCCCGGCAGCAGAGGGCTCTTCCTGTGCTTTTCCTGCCCGCAGGAAGGAGGCCCCTTGGGATGCAGGGAGTGATGCTCACAGAGCTGCGGCTGCCGCTGGAGCAGCTTTGCTCCAGGCAGGACTTAAACATTTATCCCAGTGTCCAAACCAAATCTCAGCCATTGCCTTGTTCTGCAATAGTGGAAGGACAAAAGCTGATGGGGTTGCACACACGGAAATGTGATACTTAAATTGCTTCAAGATGTGCCGGAATCTCCTGCCTTAAGATTCGGCTTTGCCTATGATTCCACGCATGGCTTTTGGCTCTGTTTGCTGCAAGATATGAGATAGTCATCATCATGTGGGAAACCAGAGGCTGGTCAGCATGGCTCCTGAGGAAGGAGGCTCTTCCTTACCCAGTGGTGAGCAGCCATGCTGACCCTTTGGGCATCAAAGACCCTGCTTAAACCCTCCTCATGCAGAGATGCCATATTTCAGTTTTCACTCCCCATCTTTCGGTCATTCTCAGGGAATTAACTCAGCTGAGCATTAACTGCAGGAAGGAGAAGCGGCCAGAAATAAATCAAACCAGGAGAGATGATTTTAATTAGCATCACTTGCTCCTTCCTAATGAGGTTGGGTCAGGAGGCCGCATCTTCAGCCACATTTCAATCCACACTGGGACACCTGCGCTACACACGGTCCCCCTGTGACGTCTCTGTGGGTCTGGGGGCAGCAAAAGCTCAACGCTTCCTAGGATTGAGCTTGGGGGGAGCAAATCTCTGCAGGGGTCTCTCAGTGGTGGCCCATGGGGGGGGGCTGTGTGGGTCCCTCTGTCCTCACTTCTACCGGGTCAGGACTGCAGGCAGGGCACCGGCAGGGTGCAAGCAGGGCTTCCCTGGAGCACGAGCTCCATCTGCCGCCGTCGGTACCGGCAGTGCCCCACGTCCACCGTGTGGGGCCGGAGGAGCCCCCGAACAGGGCTCACACCCGGGCACTGCCCCGGTGTGAGCCCTGTTCGGGGGCTCCGCCGGCCCCAGCCCCTCGTGCTGCACACGGAGGTCACCTCCCCGCTCCCTGCGCCCTCCCGCACTGCTCTGCCCCTTTTCCCCCCCATCTTTGTCGTCCCTCCCCAGCCCCGACCCCCCTGGGGTGGCCCTGGCAGCTCGGCAGAGGCTGTGGCACCCCCAGAGCATCCCCACCCGGCTCCCGCAGCCCCCCCGTGCCCCACAGAGACACAGACTGCGAGTGGTTGCACACTTGCCATGTTCACAGCAGACTTTACAGGCAGTGGGGACATCCGTGGGATGTGGGGTCCCGTGGGGCTCCCGCTCGCACCACGGAGGCAGCTCCACGACCCCCTTCCCCACAGCATCCTCACCCCAAGTCAGCACCAGCCCCACTGCATGGCGTGTGGGGCAGCAGCAGGGTCCTGGGAGAACAGGGGCAGCTCTGGCCACCTCGGTGGGTGCCCTGAGTGGGATGATGCATCCCCAGGGCCTGGCACCATCCCTGGTCCCCTGCTCATGTCACTGCTGGGGTGAGCTGGCCCCAGGCCTAGGGAGCACCAGGGTCCATGGCAGTACTTGCTGCCTGCATGGGGTCCTGCCTGCCCACTGCATCCTTTGGGCCATCTCCGTGGCTGGTAGTGGTCCCATTGCTCCCCTATGCCACCAGCCTGAAAGGCTGCTGTGGAAAGTGGGTCTGAGGGCTCATGCTCTGACAGCACACCCCAGTGCTCACAATGCTTCTGACCTGTGCAGGAGCCCTGGACCTGCCTGCTCTGTGCCAAACCCACCTCATCCTCCTGTCATTCCTGTGCTTGGGACTGTCCCAGCCTGCAGCAGGGCTCTGCCTCCCCTTCCATCAATCACAGCAGCATCAGCCCCAAACCCTCTGGTCCCAGCAGTGCAGAGGGAGGGGAGTGGTTAGTGGATCATGGTGGGGAGGGGACCCTGAGCAAGACCTCCACTGAGACCAAACCGTGGCCATTGCAGAGCAGGGGTGATGAGGGAGGTGGGCAGTGCCAGGGGATGAACCCTGCTGCCCAGGGGACCCTGCTCTACCTTCGCAGGCAGGAGAGCTGCTGGTGGGTGAGACTGAAGCTGGGCAAGGACACGGGGTTATCTGGGGAGCTCCGCACCATGGAGCTGGTGAGCGCAAGCCAAAGCCAAGGGAAAGCAGACAGAGCTGGACAGCCTCAGATCTGTATCCCCCTGGGCAGAGCTGCCCTGACCCTTGGCTGAGCCCCTCTAATCTGTCCCCCCACAGCCATCGCCTGGGATGTCCTGTCAAGCTGCCGCATCCCAGCAGCAGCACGGGGCCACCATCCCCTGCTGGTCCTGCCCCATGGAGTCATAGCGCTGCTGCAGGAATAGAGCGTGATGCTGATGCTGTGTGCCAAGTCCGCACCAATCCTGAACCCTGAACCCTGGGGGGCTCCGTTATGGGCAGTTTGTCCACTGACAGACGGACAGGAAGCGAAGCACAGGCTGTGCCCCCAGCTCAGCCCTACAGCTCTGCCCACCCAGTGCACAGCCAGGGGGGACCCTGCAAGTACCAACCCCGGTTAGAGGCAGCCGCAGTGCTTGTTAGTGAGGCCCACGCTGCATGCATCAGAGGCACAGGAACTGTGGAGAGACAAAGGGAGTGAAGAAGGAGCCCCGGAGCGCCCCGGTGGGAGCAGCACGAGAGCGTTTCCCATGATGGGTGAACTGGGGCCGCAGGAGAGCCCGAGCTCGGCTCTGGTGGGGCTCATGGCAATAGCATCGCTCTTTGCCTCCATCTTTCTGCAGCCTGGGTTCTGCTGGGCCTTAACGGCCATCGCCAATTGTTATGAACAGCTTCCACATTGTCTTTTTTTCCACTCAGGCTCTTTTCCTCATTTAACCACATGAAATTTCTTGGAAAACGCAAGGCCAATAGGGATGTTTCCTAAGCCCCCCAGGCTGAGCATCCTCCTTCCCATAGGAGACAAAGATGCTCAGCAGCACCGAAGCTCAGGGCTCCAGGAGGAGGCCACTGTTCGTGTCATGGCAAAGAGCGCCCGAGAGTTAAAGTGCAAAGAGTATTTGTTAGTAGCAGTGGAACAAGTCAGGAGCGTTAGTACAGGCGGTTAGTGACAGAAGCATGGCACAGTCGCTCTCAGAGGACACACGCTGGAAGAGAAATGAAGAGAAAGCAGCAGGGTTAGTTAGTTTAATTCGGTTCAGGGCTGCCAGGACCAGATCCACTGGCTTAAAAAGGAACTGAAAAGCTTCTGCTGATAAAACCGTTTTAGGCTCCGGGTCAGCAGCAGCTCCACAGGCAGAGCCAGGAGGAACCTCACCTCGTGCAGGCAGGAGCTGCCCGGCACTGCCTGCACCAGCGCCTCTGCCACCACTGACCCAGCTTTTCCGTTCCCCTTTGAAGCCAGCTCTGGTTGGGGTTAGTGGGAGGCGAGACACGGCGTTAGTAGGACATGCGCTGGCCGGTTAGTGGGTTAGTGCTTAACGCCGGAGCAGGGGCAGCATGCAGAGCCCAGCCCCAGAGAAGGGGCTGCTTGGATCCAGCGGTGTGGGTCACCAGAACAGGAGGTGCTTGCACTGCACTGAGGTTGGGGAAGGTGTTAGTGGAGGGGTTGGGCTGTGCCATGGATCCTGCACCCTGAGCAGTCTGTGCCCCACACAACGCATCTCCCATCCCCAGCACTGGAGATGGGCTGCAGGGAGAGGCAATCCTGTGCTGCACTGCACGGCTGCGGGGTAAGGGAACTAAAGGAGCTGGAAGAAGCAGAGAGGGAAGAGGTGAAAGCATCACTGCGGGTGCCTGCGCAAGGCTATGGGCAGCTCTGCAAGAACAGGGCTTTTACGGAGATGGCAATGGCTGCACTGGGTCCCCACTGAGCTCCCACTGCCTGAGGGGGGAAACCATAGCATGGAGCAGAGGAGAGCTCTGGTCCTGCTTGCAGTGGCTGAGCAGTGCTCACTGCAGGAGCAGCAGCAGGCTCCGCACTGTACTGAGAAGTAAGGCTGAGTAAAGGGGCACCAGGTCACCCCACGTCCCTCTGCGTCACCTCCTCTGCAGCACGAGCACCCTCCGGACCCCACGAGGATGCCTCTCTTGGACATCACAAGCTGTGTCTGCCCTCAGCCCTCCTGCCTGCTCAGGGGATGCTCGCTGGAGCGGGCAATGGTCATATCCACTTATGGGGCCACTGTCCCCCCACACAGCCCCACAGAGGCCATGCCATGGGCACCTCAGTGCCTGTGTCCCTCCCTGTGCTCCCGGCTGCTCCACACACAAGGTGCTATCTCCAAGCAGAGCACAGACAGGGCCCTGCTGGGGCACAGCACTGCCAGAGCGGAAAACAGCAGGGAATTGCTGACAGAGGTCCCAGGATCACTGGGAACAGCCACAGTCCCTTTGTGCTCTGCCATTGTGTCTCCTTGAGGAGCTGGCACAGCTCCTCTCCTGTCCCGCTCCTTTCTCCCTCCTCACATACTGCATTCAGTGAAGGGGATGGGTCTCATCCTGCCCATGCCCTGCCCACTGCTGTGGAGGGTGCATGGGGGTCACAGTGCTCGGGGGTCCTGCTGGGATGGAGCAGGGGAGGGAAGGGGACCCAGCACCTTGTAGGCAAACCGCGCGCTGCAGCCCCGTGTCCTCAGGTGTCCCCAGCGCCGCCTCCTCGGCCGTGTCCCCCGCAGTGCCCAGGCTCATGGCTCCAGCCCATGGCAGCCAGCACCGGGCTGCTCTGTGCCCGCCGGCCCGGCTCCAGCATCCGTGGAGGGGAAGCGATGGTGACGCCGGAGCCCCGGCTCCCCTCCGGGCACTGGGCAGGAGCTGGGGCTGTGCCCCTGAGGAGCAGAGATGCTGTGAGACCCTGGCAGCGTGGTGGCCTCCTCTTCCCACCGCTGGGCATGTGCGGGGTCACATCCTCTCATGCAGGTGGCCCTGGGATGCTGTGACCCCATGGACCCGCTGGAGCCTGGGGAGAGCCCATGGTGGGGTCTCTGGGGAGGAAGGCTGGGTCCCCACTGCCCAGCGCCCTCCCACATCATGAGGGGACAGCAAGGGGCTGGTACCATCCATGCCCCCCCGGGGTCCTACCTGTGCTCACCAGCTATGCGGGTGCTGAGCAGTGTCCCCCTGTCCTGTGTGGCTGCTCCGCCGCGGGGGCTGCGCAGGGGACTGTGTGTGAACAGACCTCAGGTCAGTCATTAGCAGCTGCAAAAGAAAGCAACCAACGCAGCAAGGGAGAGCAAGGCAGAGCCGAGGGGAGGCATCACGCTGGGGGGGCCTGGCAGGAGGGGCAGGCAGAGCTTCCCACGGCTCCCCATCCCTGTGGGATTGAAGCCCCAAGGCAGCATCCTCTGACCCCACCACTGCTGGCACTGCTCCTGGTCCTCACTGGGTGCCCGGGCTCTGCCCAAAGCTGGGGCAATGGAAGGGCCAGATCCTGCTGAGGTGAGTAGCTCCAGAGAGGATGCCTTCAACACTGCGCTCACAGCTGTGGGGGGGAACTGGGAAGGACCACGTCAGAAATGGTGGCAGTGCCTCAAACCCTGTCACTGCCTGCTGATGGATGTCCCTGCACTGGGGCAGAGACTGCCCCTGCCCTGTGGTTTAACTGGGTTGCACAGGCAGCAGGTCCCGGGGGTCTGGGTTCATGATGACTCTGCAGTTCAGCTGCCTCCTGCTGCCTGTGGTCCATTGTGGCTGCACATCACAGGACAGAGCCTCCCATGGGGACAGCTGAGGACAGCACGTCCCGGCAGCATTCACAAACCAGCTGCCATGGGGCTGGGCTGTGACAGGCATCAAACTGTCACCAAGCATCTGGCAGATGGGATCCCTGCCTGCACCCTGCCTGTCGTGGGGCAGTGGGATGTGTGCATCGGGATGAGGGCTGCAATGGAGCACATCCCAGGAGGTGAGGGGGAGAAAACCAATTCTGGGCAGGCAGCGCTTCACCAAACTCTTGTCTTACGCGTGGTGAGCGATCCCCGGCCCTGATCTCCTGCCATGGGTTGGTGGCACGTATGGTGCAGAGCACACCACAGTGAAACGGGCAAAACCCCCCTCGGGTGAGGAGGATGGAGGGGAGCACTGCAGGCAGGAGCGGGGAGGTGAGGGCAGCAGGAAAGCTGTTCGTGTGCTCCTGCCACGCTGCAGGCACAGTGATCACTGGGACACGGATCCGGACACCGCCAGTCCCCCACGATGGGCAGCGTACCCCTGCCCTGGGCCCTGCCCGTCCGGCGCTGCCCCGGCTGCGGTGCTGCCGCAGCGGCACAGGCGCTGCCTCCCTTTGTGTGCGGCTCTCCCGCTGGGCAGCCCCTGGAGGAGGGGGATGCAGCGGAGGAAGATCCCCAAGCTCAGGTGCCGCTGCGAACCCGACAGTGCGAGGGCTCCTCGCGGCTCCCCGGGCAGACAAAAGGCAGCGAGACAATGAGGGAAGAAAATGGCTCCTCAGCAGGAGCCGGGCAGCATCTGCCAGGGAAGGGCTGTGCGGGGGGGGCTGGCCCAGCCTCCCCTCTAACCCCCTACCTAAGATCATCAGGTGTAGGAGGAAATGGTGGTTTCAAGACAAAGAAGTGAGCCAGAATTTGGCTGCATTCCCTTCCAGCAGCAATGAGGTAAGAATCCATTTACCTGTCCCGAGCCCTATTCCTGAGGAGGCTTCTGAAAAATAAAATTCAGATACAGACAAGCGGAGCATCAGTTCATGTCAGGGGGCCGGGGCTGCCGGCGGAGCCCGGAGGGACCACGGATGCGCCGCTGCCCCGGTCCGGTGCCCGCGGGGCTCTGCCCGACGGGGGCTTCGCGTGGGAGCTGCTGTTAACCATGGAATTACAATACTGAGGGGAGGGGATAAAGCGTTTTCCTCGGACCGAGGGCAGTCGCGCGGCGACACCGGCGGCTCCGCCTGCACCCCCGCGCCCCAGATCCCACCCGGAAACCACGGAGGAATCCCGGCGCGGCCCTACCTGACTTCCAGGGCGGGGGTTCGGGCCGAGTCCCGCTCGCTTCGGCCGCTGCGCAGCGTCTGTGTGCGGGAGCGCTCGGGAGGAGCCGGCCCGGAAACCCCACCTCCATCCCCCTCCTTCATCCCCCCTTCTCCACCCTTCATCCCCCTCCTGCATCCTCCATCCTCCCTCCTGCATCCTCCACCCTTCATCCCCCCTCCTGCATCCTCCATCCTCTCTTCTCCATCCTCCACCCTTCATCCCCCCTCCTGCATCCTCCATCCTCTCTTCTCCATCCTCCACCCTTCATCCCCCTCCTGCATCCTCCATCCTCTTTCTTCCATCCTCCATCCTGAATCCTCCATCCTCCTCCCTCCATCCTCCGCAGCTGCTGGGCTCACACGTTGCTCTCCTGGCTGTGTGCTGACCTGTCCCTCTGCACCGCTGCAGGCAGAACTGCTTGCCTGCCTCTGCCCTGGGCATGGGAGGTTCGGCAGGGCTGGCAAGCTGGTGTGAGTGCAAGGGTGAGCATGGATGCACCAGGATGCGTAATGCAGAGCCCCTGAGGATGAGGGTACAGCAGCCAGGCTGACCACTATGCGGGGTCAAGTGGGGCCAAGGTCAGGCCATTACACCTCCAGATGTGAGCTGGGCAGGGCCTTCTCCTGCCTGCAATGGGGACATGTGGATGCCTGCACTAGCTGCAGGGGCCAAAAAGGACGGTTGTCCCTCCCACTCCAGAGCACAGCCCCTGCAGGGCCCCTGCTCTGTCCTCAGGCACATCATCACCCCCAGCCACAAGCACCCTGGACCCCTTCCCCAGTGCCAGCGCCTTGGACAACTGAGTCTTTATTGAGCTTTGCCCCTGCTGCCCCATGGTCCACACAGTGCCCACGGTGTGCGGTTGTCGCGGTGGCTCCGGTGATCACTGCTGGACCCTGCGGATGGACTGGACCTGTCCCGTCTGCGCATGGGAGCCCCACTCCCGCACGTGCTTGTACTCTCCGGCACGGCTGTCGCTCTCCAGCAGGTACTGGAAGCCACGGTACCCCGGGAACTGGGAGCAGACCCACCTGCAGCACACAGAGCGGCGGTCAGCGCGGGCCTGAGGGACCAGAGCATCCTCAGCGCCAGTGTGTGCCATAGAATCCCAGCCTGGTTTGTGTTGTAAGGCACCTTAAAGCACACCCAGCTCCAACCCCTGCCAGGGGCAGGGACACCTTCCACTAGAGCAGCTTGCTCCAAGCCCTGTCCAACCTGGCCTTGAACGCTGCCAGGGTGCAAGTCCCTGGGTACTCACGCGCCAGAGCGGACAAGGAAGGAGCCCACGGCGCTGCCATCCCAGCCCAGGGCAGGCAATGAGGGGCAGTCATCGCTCAGCTCCCCCCGCTTGCCCTGGAAGTTCTCCTCCTCAAAGAGCATGATCCTGCTGCGCCCGTGGTCCTGGCATCGAGAGGGATGCGGTGTTGGTGCACGACTGCAGCTGGTGATGGGCTCCAGGACCAGCCTGGCAGTGGGGAGCCAGGCGGGGGGCACTCACAGCACAGGCGATGGGGCGGAAGGAGCACATCCTCTCCACGTGGTAGGCATTGCTGCCGCTCCATGCCTCCCAGCACGGGTACTCACCGCGCTCCAGCACGAACTGCTGCCCCTGGAAGCCGCAGTGCTCGAAGCCAGCCCATCTGTGCAGCAGCAGAGAGGTGAGACCCCACAGCACCCACCACCCTGCTCACACCCCGAGCACCCCACAGGGATGTGGTCATCGCCTGGAGGAGGCAGCCCGGTGGCTTGGGTGGCAAAAGGCACTGGGGATCTCCATCCTCCATCCCCTCTCCACCAGACCATGGGGTCCATCCCCCCCAGTCCCCACTCACGCCCCACTCTCGATCTTGCAGGAGCGGACGGTGCTGAAGCCGTGCTCTGCAATGCTATAGCAGTCAGTGGTGAACTCCTGCTTCTTGCCCTGGAAGTAATCCTCATCCCACACCACGATCTGGGGAGGATGGAGGGAGTCTGAGGGCTCCGTGGTGCAGAGGCCCCAGGCAGATGCTGCAGACCCATGTGTGGTGGGTCATGGGGCTCAGGCGGTGTCACCAGTACTCCTGATGCTCCTGTACCTTCCATAGTCTGGAGGAGCTCCTGCTGCGGTGGGTCATGGTGCTCTGCCAGGGGAATGGGACCATTAGAGCCTTCCCAGACCCTGCATGGTCCATCAGTGCAGCAGTGTGAGCACACTGCCCGTGCCCAGGACACCCCTGCTCCCTGGGATGGGACAGGACAGATTCCTGATCGCTGCTCCCAGGGATCTCTCCAGGCACATCCCTGTGCAGTAGATTCCGGTGATCCAGCAAATCCAGCAGAGCCAGGAGCACTGCAGAGGTTGCTGCATGTCCATGCTGAGGAGCAGCGCCATGCCATGGCCAGTGATGTCCCCTTGTCCCCCACCACCATTCCCAGTGCAGGGACGTGTGACAGCAGAGCAGTGCCACAGCCCATTCCTGCCATAGGGTCCAGCCCTGATTCCCAGGTCCTCCCCTATCCATGTGGCACCTCCAGGCTCCTGTGCTTACCTGTTTGATGCTCTGGTGCCCGGGGGGTGACATTTCCAGCAGGCTCGCTGGGTTTTTATAGCCTGCAGCTAGATCAGAGCCCGGAGGAGCATTATGGAAACCCCTAACTCAGCACATGGCGGGAGGAGGGACCGGGCAGAACAAAGGTGACACTGCAGCGATGCTGATGAGCCGGACACCAGAGCTCCTGCTGCCCTGACCCCATGGACCACGGACGCTGCCCATGCCCTGTTTGGGGGGAGGTTTCCTCATTGCTGGGAAGCGGGAGGAAAGCTGCATCTCCTGCTCCATCTGCTATGGCAGAGCAGCTCTGTGAAAGCAGGGGCAGCTCTTCTGCAGGTTGAGCACAGCAACCATGGAGCAGCACAGTGAGGGGGGGCATAGGGCACAGGAGAGCAAGGGGCAGGTTTGCAAAGGCATTGGGGGCTGCAATGAAGATCGGGACTTGGGAAGTGCTGCATCCTCCTCCTGCCTCTGCTCAGGGACCTGGGAAGATCCTACCTCAGCCACGTCTTGGGTACAGAAATACCTTCCAGCTTTGCTCCTGGTGACCATCCCAAACCATCCCGGGGTCATGCTGGCTGTGTGCAGGGGTTGGCACCCTGCAGAGACACCCACAGAACAGGGCAGCAGTGGGGCAGCAATGAAGGAGGCTGTTGGGCTGGGGGCAATTCCCGTGTTCCCAGGTAGGGCTGTGTTTTGGGACACTGCTTGCCAGGGATCTGCGGGGCGGCTGAGCTGGAGCATCCTCCTTCCAGCCCCGGCACTGTGGGCTCACATGCACCCAGCTGCAGTGGGGCTGCCCCCAACATCTGCACCCCCAGCAAATGTGCATTAGGCACAAACCGATTGCTGTGGCCCCAGCTGAACCCAGCTTGGTGCCAGCACAGGGACTGCAGCTCACTGCAGTGTGCTCCAGCACCAGGATGTGGTTGTAGGGAGCCCGGGCTGTGGCTGGTGTCCCTGTGGTGCTGCTCACGTGGGGATGAAGCAGCAGGAGATGTGCATGCAGTGATGCAGCAGCAGGAGATGTGCATGCAGTGATGCAGCAGCAGGAGATGTGCATGCAGTGATGCAGCAGGAGGTGTGCATGCAGTGATGCAGCAGGAGGTGTGCATGCAGTGATGCAGCAGCAGGAGATGCACATGCAGTGATGCAGCAGGAGGAGTCTGCATGCAGTGATGCAGCAGCAGGAGGTGTGCATGCAGTGATGCAGCAGGAGGAGGTGTGCATGCAGTGATGCAGCAGCAGGAGATGCACGTGCAGTGATGCAGCAGGAGGTGTGCATGCAGTGATGCAGCAGCAGGAGGTGTGCATGCAGCAAGGACTCACCAGGGCAGAGCAAATGCCTTGTGCTGGGCATGAGCCTGTGCTGAGGCTGTGTCAGCTCCAGCCATGCAGTGAGCCTGGGGCAGCTCATCCCTGGGTTTGAGCTGCACCTCCCATGTGTCCCTCTGTGCCAGGGTGGGACAGTGCAGGAGGGGACAGTGCAGCGAGGCAATGATGCAGGATGGGATGGTGCAAAGGCTTTCCAAAGCCAGGGGCAGGGATGCTCAGTGGGGAGGGCAGAGGGGTTTGTGCCCAGGGATAAGGACAGATCCCTGCTGTCAGCCCTTCCGCAGCACCATCACAGGGACAATGCCAAAGCAGCACGGAGCAGCATTAGGAGCAGGGGAAGAGGGGCAGCAGCACCCACCAAGGGCACAGCCCCCCAAAACCATGAGGAAAGAAGGGCTCAGTAAACGCATTTGGTTCAGGATGCTGGACAGTGGCTCAGAGGGTGCAGCAGGATCCCATGGCTGCTGGGTGGCCCTTGAGGAGAATGAAAGATGATGGCAAAACCGAGGGCTCGGAGCTTTCTGAACACACAGACCTGGGTGTTTTGCTGCTGCCAGTGCTGAGGAGCCAGCCCGGGTGCTGGTGCTGCGGGAGGCTGTGGGTACTGGAATGGAGCGGGAGGAAACAAGTGTGCACAGGACCACAGCAGCTCATTGGGTGCTGGGGGTGCAGATGTGCTCCTGCAGGGACAGTGCTCAGTGTGTCCCCAACCAGACACCCCATGGCCCCTCTGCCACTGAAAGAGTACCACAGGGTTTGGTACCACACAGTGCAATGGCGGCAGAACTGGGGATGGGAGAGAATGAAACGGGGTAAGACCAGCCAGGGGACATCCTCCACAGGGAACACTGCTTTGAGGAATGGGGATGCTTTGGAAAGTGCCAGCTTCAATTACACACCATTTGGGAAAAAGCCAACCCAACTCTTGAAGCATCTCAAAGCACTTCAGTCATGTCCTGGCATCTTCAGCGCAGTGCATCGGCCATCTGCGGGTACGGAGTGATGTTCAGAGTGAGAGGTTTAGCATTTGGAGGGGAGGCACAGGCACAGTGTGGCTGTCAGAGTGAGCACCACGCAGGCACAGGGCTGATGCACCCTCCTGAGTGCCCGCGTGGGTGCAGCGGGCAGGGTGGGTGGCATACCATGCTGCTCCAGGGCTATATATGCCCTGTCGGGGTGGCCACACGTGAGGCACAAAGTGACAGGGTCAGGTCTTCTGTTGTGCCACGGGCACAAAGGAAAGTGCTGGGTTCAGCGACTGGGCACGGGGCCGGGGAGAGGCTTCCAGCTCGCCCAGTGCTTTGCAGGATGTGATGACTGAGCGGGCGTGCAGACACTGATGAGCTGGCAGTTCCTTTGTGCACCCGCCCGGGCTCTGCCCTTGCCAGGCTATAAAGTGGGGGCCTCGCTGCGCCCCGAAACACAAGCCTGCTCACTCCAACAAGAACCAGCAGCTGCCCAGGTAAGAGGACACTGTCACCGGGCTGCAGCCGGACCCAAGGTGCGGAGAGGGACAGGCAGGGGCTCAGCCGTGGCCATTGCTATGGCCATCACGCCTGGGAGCATCCCAGCCTCAGCATCCCACTGCCCTTCCCTATCCTGGCACCACTGGTGACCTCAGCTGCTACTGGGGGGCTCACAACCCTGTCCTACCCCTTGTGTCCCAGCCAGGATCCCTGACACCCCCTGTTTAGGATGATACCAGCGCCAAGCCCTGGCCATTGAGGGCAGGGACTGGCGGGTCCTGGGCATCCCTGCAGCAGTGGGACCATGCCCAGGGCATGAGGACA
This sequence comes from Forpus xanthops, assembly GCA_032466535.1. Classification (NCBI taxonomy): domain Eukaryota; kingdom Metazoa; phylum Chordata; class Aves; order Psittaciformes; family Psittacidae; genus Forpus; species Forpus xanthops. The sequence goes on from JASSUY010033430.1 coordinate 153,659, forward strand.
CCCAGCATCTCATGCCATCCTCCTGGCGAAGGCATGGCCACTGCCTGGGCCTGCTGAAGAGCCCCCCCGCAGTCCCTGTCCCACCCCATCTCTGTGTCCGACCCCAGGGCAGGGTGCCCACGTCCATGCCTCCCCTCTAACCTGCTGCCGGCACCTCTGCCTGCTGTCCTCCCTGTTGCAGACTTGAGCCCAACACCGCGATGTCTGAGACCACAAAACCCACTGCTCCCAGCCAGGCTGCGGAGGAGGAGAAGGCGGCTCCTGCTCCAACTCCATCCCTCGACCCTGCTCCTGTCGCTAACAGCAAGGGCGAGGAGCCCTCCACAGAACCCTTCAGGGTAAGCCCTGCTGCTCCCCACGCGCAGGGACGAGGCCGGGGCTGAGAGGTGGTGGCAGTGTCTTTGGGGTGGTTGGGCAGAAGGAGATCTCTGATGTCCCAGCAGGAAGGATCCTGCTCTGAGAGCAGAGGGGCGCAGCTTGTGGGACTGCCGCAGGAGGGATGCTCTGGGGAGCTCTTGATTGGGATGGCTCATTGGGGACCACAGGCTTTGGAAATGCTCCCCCCAGGTCTAATGTTAGGGGTGCCTCTGGTCACCTCCTCCATGCAGGGGCCCAGAGCTGCTCCAGATGCTGGGGAAGGAGGCTGTGAGTGCCATCAAACCACCAGGGTGATGCCAGGGCAGCATGCCACCACAGCACCGCAGCAGGGCTGGGGACGAGCGATGTGAGGGCTCTGGTGACACTTTGCAAGTGCCAGGCAGCAAAGGCCGTGGCATGGATGCAGCTCCTGGAGAAGCACCTCCTTCCCAGTGCCGCTGGGGCTGACGTGGGCAGGGTCCATGCAGGGACACCCAGCACTGCGCTGCCTGTCCCCATCCAACCTGTCCCCTCTGCCCCAGATCATCGTCTTCGAGCAGGAGAACTTCCAGGGCAGGCAGATGGAGTTCACCACTGAGTGCATGAACCTGGCGGACCGCGGCTTCGACCGGGTGCGCAGCGTCATCGTCACCTCTGGACCGTGAGTGACCATGGCCATGGGGGGGACCGTGGCCATGGGGATGCCCTGGGGAGGTGGGGACGTGGTCTGGGGAGCAGGCACATGCACAGCACCACGTGCAGGGGCATTTCCTTTGGGTGTCCTTTAGGGGGTGCAGGATGGCATGACGGGAGGACGCCAGGGCCATTTGCAAAGCAAAGGGCACTAGAGACAAGGGCAGAGGCCAAGGACAGGCGTCTCTTAGATCTGCTACTCAAACTGACCATGAAATGTGACTGCAGATTTTGGGGTAGCCAGGGTGAAATGATGCAGGTGCCTTGGACCAGGCTGGTGGCCAGGGCCAGGGAAGCACCATGCCCAGGAAGGCAGCACATCAGCATCAGGGCAGCCGGTGCTGTGAGGAGGATGCACAGACACAGCTTGCCCTCACACCCTGGGGCAAGGTGACCTGTGACCACCTTGAATGACACCAGGTAGCACCAGTAACAACCCTTTATTGAGAAGCCAAAACATCCAACTCTCCTTGAAACAAAGAGGGGAGGGAGCAGCCCTGAAGGAGCTCAGGTGTGATGGGCTACACTCGGTATGGAAAGGGTGAAACTTGAAGAACTTGTGTGCCACTGGGGTCCTCAGACTGTCCTTGAGAATCCGTGGTGAGACTGTACCCCCAGATTCACATAGGGAAAGAAAAGCAGAATGAACCAAGCTGAGCCTCAGAAGTCAGTGTGTGGCTGTGCTGCCTGTGGCACCTGAACACGTCTCCTGTTGGCACCTGCAGAACAGGTATATCCCCCTCCAAGGGGGATGCAGGGCTGCTCGGGTGCCATGGCTTTCAGAGCCCTGTGTTAGTGACATTCACAGCACAGCAGCACCTCGTGGCACTGCTGAAGAGGTGACACTGCAGCGGAACGAGCTCCTACCGACCGCACCCTGGGAACAGGATGAGTGCCAGAGTTGGCTGCGGCTCTGCAGCCGAGCACGTGAGCAACAGGGGAAGCAAAGTGATAACAGAAGGACCGGTCTGTGGTGAGCAGCAGGCAGGGCTCACAGCAGCTTCCTGGGATGAGCAAGGGCAGCACCATGGGCATGCTGCTGTCTGCTGCAGGCCTTGCATGCATGCACCAGTGAGAGCCTGCCTGCTCAGTGCTGCCAGCTCTGCACGTGCCATAAAGGAGGGAGCGGGATGGTAGGATCAATCCCGACACCCGCAGTCCCTCTGGGTGCTGGGAGCCTGGCAGCCCGCAGGCTGAGCAGGAGCAGAGCTGCTGGTGCATCTGAGCCACATTCTTGTCCTCGCCATGTCCCCAGATGGGTGGCCTACGAGCAGGCCAACATGCGCGGGGAGATGTTCATCCTGGAGAAGGGGGAATACCCTCGCTGGGACACCTGGTCCAGCAGCTACCGGAGCGACTGCTTCATGTCCATGCGTCCCATCAAAATGGTGAGTGGGGCAGGAGCAGAAGCACCCAGCAGGGTCTGACCAGGACCCACGCTGCTCTGTGCCGCACTGCACGACCCAGCACCCGCGCCTCGTCTTCCCCAGGAGGCCGAGGACCACAAAATCTCCCTGTACGAGTCTGCTGACTTCAAGGGCAACAAGATGGAGATCCAGGAGGACGACGTGCCCAGCCTCTGGGCTTATGGCTTCTGCGACCGTGTGGGCAGCGTGCAGGTGCCCAGTGGAACGTAAGTGGGCTCCTGCCCTCCCGGTCCCCCCCAGTGCTCCCGGCTCTGATCCCGAGCACCGGGCTCCCAGGCAGCCTTTAGTGATGAAGCCATCACCGGGGTGGCAGCAGGGGCTCAGGGCTGCTCCGTGTGTTCTCCCCACAGCTGGGTCGGGTACCAGTACCCCGGCTACCGGGGCTACCAGTACCTCTTTGAGACCGGAGACTTCCGACACTGGAACGAGTGGTCGGCTTTCCAGCCGCAGATCCAGTCCATCCGCCGCATCCGGGACATGCAATGGGACCAGAAGGGTACCTTTGTCACCCCCGATGTGCCCTCCGACTGAGCGGGCACCGGCGGGTCCCGGCGCGGCACCTTCCTTCCCTGTACATGGCACATTCCCGGGATGTCCTTGACCTTGTGAGGCAATTAAAAACCCCAGAAGACTCGAGCTGCCGGGGTCGGTGACACTCGGGGGGCACTGCTGCGGGCGGGATGGGGCGGTTCGCAGGCAGGGAGCACACACGGGCCAGGGCGCGATGGGGGTCCCACGGTGGCAGCGGTGCCGGTGCGCACGGGCGCTGCCGGGGGTCTCCGATCGATCACCCGCGGTACCTGCGGCTCATTAGAGGGTTAACGTGCCGCTCCTTCCCGCGCTCCCGCCTCGTTGCCGGTCGCGGCTCCGCGCCCCCGCGCG
>JASSUY010033432.1:0-32793 GCA_032466535.1 Forpus xanthops
GCTGGGGAGGGACTCTTCATGAAGGACTGTAGTGAGAGGACAAGGGGTAATGGGTTCAAACTTAAACAGGGGAAGTTCAGATTGGATCTGTGGAAGAAATTCTTTACTGTGAGGGTGTTGAGGCACTGGAATGGGTTGCCCAGGGAAGTTGTGGATGCTCCATTGCTGGCGGTGTTCAAGGGTGGGCTGAACATAGCCTTGGGTGGCATGGTTTAGTGGGAGGTGTCCCTGTCTCTGGAAGGGGGGTTGAAAGTAGATGATCTTAAGGTCCTTTTCCAATGCTAACTATTCTGTGATTCTGATTCTATAAGAGCTCAAAGCCACAAAGTATCATTAGCAAATGTACAGTTATTGCAGTAGCAAGCACTTAGGAATTGATCACAATATATTTCAGCAAAGCCTGGATATAAAAATTCTCACAAAGTAATTAAATAAACTTAAATCTTCATATGCCATTACTAACACTATGCTAGAGGCAAAACTTCAGGAGGTACAAGGTGTACATGCAAAGAAAGGACGTAGGAAAAAATATTAGGGTAATTTTGACAAACACTGGGAAAGAATTATTAGCTTATGGGTCAGCAACTGTGCCTTCTTTGGGCTGGAGAGATAAAAATAAATCTTGGTTGTTGGCGAGTTTTTTTTGCTTTGGGTTTTTAATAGCAGAGAAAAGCTGGATTTCCATGCTGAACAGTGCTCAATGCTACTAAGTAGCATGCAAGTATTAAAGTAAGTCACCACAGAGAATGAGAAGACAGTGAAGATTAAAAAGTCCAAAGCACAGGACGTCAAGCTGACACTGAAGACTGTTGATCATGGCATACAGCTAGGTCACCTGTGGGTCACTTGAAAGTAAAAACCTTAAAACCTATGCATTAGCTATGTAATCTAATTCAAATAAATGATTGTTTTAAAAAAAGGGTATGGGTATTTACTGTAACTTGAAGAATTGCTGGATAGACCCATAAAAATCAAGAGCTGATTACCAGCTTTCCTATTTTAAGAAAGAAAGCCAACAAGAAGACCTACAATGAATGCTGAAGGTACCTGCACTGCGCCCAGCCACGGAAGTTTTCACATGAACCATGCCTAAGGGCAACAGACTATCACCACACAGTGGAAGGCATGTCTTAAAGACATCCTTCTGCAAGAATCAGGCTTTCATGGGTAGAATATGAGGACCTTGGGTGACATGGTTTAGTGGGAGGTGTCCCTGCCCAGAGCAGGGGGGTTGGAACTAGATGATCTTGAGGTCCTTTCCAACCCTAACCTATGATTCTATGACCTGAGCCCCCAAAAAGGCATGGACAACTTTGACTTTCTTCCTTCTCTAGCATGGTGTGCAAGGAAAAGCAGAAAGTAAACAGCCATCCTGGAACACAGAAAGAAGTAAATTGTGGCCATCAGGGATCCTCATTTGTGGTCCAAATCTCATTTTGAGCAGCTGCAAGTTGTATCCATGATGACCTTGTGAGACCAGTAGCCTCTGTTTTCACTAACAGACCTCCCATCATCCTTCAATCTTTCCTCCAGCCCCCAGGGATGTTTACACACTCTACAGTTGTCAACAGCAGGAACACAGAAATAGTATTAGGCAAATTTTTGTGACTTACCCACCTAGCCTTGCTCCCACATCAGCAAGCTGGCAAGAACCTTTCACTTACTAGCATACAGCATTTTACTCCTCCTCACTGAGCACAAGATTTATTACAGCAGGCAAATAAAACTTCTTATTTAAAAAACAAAAGGCAAAACCCACCCACACAGACAAACCACAGCCTTTGGCAACTGAGTCTATTTAGTCACTCGGCACAAGCTGCTACCCCACATCATCTCCCTCCAAGCTGATCATTTGTCAAACCTGCTTCCAGCAGCCACAGAGACTTTTCTACAGTTACTGTAGAATTGCTACAAAGACAATTCTGCAGAGTTACTGACCCTCAGGATGCAGAACCTTCAGCAAGCCCAATTCCTGCCATGCTCAAGGAGAGCCTTAAAAAAAATGCCCTGAACACTATTGTGTACAGCTTCAACTGATTAAAACACTGCAGGGAGAACGATCCTCTTATTCAATCATCAACATGTTTTCCTTCAGAGAAAACATCGTTCTCTTTGTTCTGATCCTTAAAACAAAGGACCTCTCCTGACTTTGGTACAGCTGAACAACAGGATGGAGTTCCTCAGATACCAACTGAATGGGAACTGTGCTCCACATGGCACATTATGCTCAATTAGGAAATAAAAAGTTCTTGAGCACAGGAATAAAAGAAAGCAGTCAAATTCTCCTACAAATCCTCTCAGAAATAAACCTAGACAAAAGGAATTCCTGTTGCTATCAGACAGATGAATCAATATGACTTGTTCTGAGTGAAAAGCCTACACTCAGGGCCCATAGAAGGAGACTCAACCGAAGGAGTAGTTGTAGTATGTAGTATATGCAGTATGGCAAAGGGGTTTGGTAAACCTAAGATTTTTTTATCCTTGTCAGCCCAGATTTTACTATGGCCAGAGACTTCCACCAAGTTAATAAAGCAATAAAGGATGAAGTCTATTATCCTGAAAGGACAAGAGATGTACATGATGCAACATCATCCACAGTAAACATAAGTAGCAATATCAAGTCAGATAATTTGCAACTGACTAAGCTGATTGTTTTTTTTAAGTATGCACGCATCTACTCCATCCACTGAAAACTAAAACATGCAACACACAGACTCATGCAGAGAGCAAAGCAGAGCCACTCAAAGGTGTCTTGAGATGACTAACAGTCCTAACCTTGGTTTTGCTCTAACTTAGCTACATGTTCCTTCACAGCAAGTTGAAGATGACTGTGGGCTACCTCCAGCCCTCTTTTCAAGCCCTGGGACACAGTCTCTCTTATTTTAAGCTCCTAGCAGTAGCGTTCATAGCAAAAACCTTCCTGAGATTCAACGTTCCTTTTTGTACATTTCTCACCTGCAACAGTAATTGCTAAGAGTTATCAAAGTCATCAATCATGAGACCCCAAAAAAACCAAGCCCAATCTTATTAGTTCCTGCGCTCTGCTCAGTCTGTCTCTTGCTGGAAGTCATCTAACACATTAGTTTAATTAAAATAATCACAAGAGGCTGGAACCATATTGTAGAAAGCACAGCAGCGTCTATCAAGCAGTTCAACCCTCACAGTCTCAATGCATTCCCGTTGGTGACAATTTGAGCCTTCACTCAGAGCTATGAGACCTGTAGGTTGAATGCTTTATTTTTAATTGTTTTTTTAAAGCACAGCTGCCAAGCAGAGTCTGCTGCAGTCAGCTGAGGGACACTGTCCCAGCTGGGAAGCCTCACATGCGGCTCAGTCCAGTTAAGAAATTCACAAAGACTGGGCTACTTCCAGGAGGACTATGGCTGCTCTCTATAGACAGGACTGGGAGCTCTAGAGGCAGAAGCACTGCACTGCCTGTATTGTTTTGTCTTAATGGATGGCTTGTTATTTTGATGTTGAAGGAATCCGAGCCATACTACAGGCATAAAGCCAAAGACTCTCTTGGGTTTTCTTGCTTTATGTTTTTCTCTTGCATAAGAATTCAAACTAAACAGAAAACCCCAGAGACTTCTGTGCCTCCCATGAAATTTTCCCCAGCTAGACTGTCTCCAACTTTCCCATATAGTACATATGACAGCTCTGGGAAGAGCTACAATGCTGAAATATATACTGGGGGCGGGAGGAAGGGAAGGAGGAAGAAAAAAAAAAACAAACCCAAAACAGAAACAAAGAAAGAAAAACAACAACAACAACAACAATCAAACAGGGATTTGAATTTTTTCAACTAAATTCTTGATCAAAATAATCAGAAAATACCACCATGCCAGGTGAAGTATAGTTCCTGACACAACAGTATCTTCTACATGAATGCAGAATCCTTTGTCTTGTTTAATGGCAAGAGCAAGTAGTATAATCCAGTCTTTAAAGCTCTGATTTAGTATCACCCATGGTTTAGACCACACCCTGCTCATCATGATCAACACTGCCTTATTTATGAGCTGTTATACACCAAAGGTATTAGTGCTTATGTTCACAACCTCCAAAGAGTTCCTGCAGCAGATACAGCAGCTACTTCTTTACTCCTGAAGGATGGCTTTAAGAAGCAGAAAGTTACTAACATTTAATAAAACTAAACCTCAGAGCCTAGCACTAAATCAGTAAGCAGGAGACCAGTACCATTTGCTGCACACTTTGTGACTGTAACACAGTACAAGCTTATGCAATGTTACAACCTTACAGTCAGAAGAACCTCATCTTACTCTATCACCCAGATATTCACCAGGTTATTCATAATTTGACAAATTAAAACCAAACCCAATACCTTTGTCTGTTCCAGTTTCCTGCAAGGGCAGCTGTCGTCTTGACCTCTTTCGTGCTTCTACTTGGTGTCCAGCACTAGACACTAGAGGTCTCACCAGGCCCCCAGTTTCTCCTTCACCATGATGCAGGCATGAGTATGCTTCTTTATTTACATTACTCATTAGCTCTTCATATTTCTGCAATTAAAAAAAAAACACTTCCTGAAAACCCAACAAAGCAAAAACCTCAGGTGTCCTCACTATCTTAAAGTAGGTAAGTAGTATGTTATGCATAAAAACAAGCAACCCTGGCCACTAAATAGCTATAGTAACCGTAATGCAGGTGCTTTAAACCAGCAACAGAACTGTAAATCTCAAATTGTAATTCTCATGTTTTCCTCAAATCAGGAGGAAAACATGTATTCTAGCATACAGAAGTTTTACTTTGCATAATTCACTGCAAGAGCAGTACCTGGCTATCTCGAGTTGTATTTTAGAAATGTCAGCAGCCCTTAACATTGCACAACTATAAAATGTCTTTGATTACTTGATACTGACTTGTCCTTTAAAATATATCAAGCAGAAAAAGGGGTTGGATCCCTTTAGACCTGCAGAAATACGGGTAGTAGGGCAGGATTATCTATACAAATGGAACTCCTTTATTTATTGTTATTATTGGCAGCATAAGAGAAGACATTACGAAGAAATTAAAGATATCACTGGACAAGGTGGTTTAAGCCAACCAATGTTCTGAAGTTCAAAGGCATTTTAAAAAGTTTTCCATGAGAGATTCATACATATTACAGAAGGTGCTTCAGGCATAAAAACTCCCCTTCAGATTCTCTTTGCCATTGTGAAAGTAACTCATGCTAATAAAATCTGAAAGGACCACATTCTGAACCTAACCATATTACCACTAAAAACCAGTTAACACTGTTATGAGAAATCACTTCCTTTTCTTGAAAAACATGACAATTTCTTTCTCTGTCCTATTCTTGGATAATTCCCCAGCTGCTAAATGCTGGGTGGAAATGGCATTTTCAGTGGCATGCTCCCTTTAACTAAAAGTTGCTACAAGCATAAGAATTGCAAAAGGAGGAATTTGCCAAAACAGACAACAGAAGATTTCATACAGAATCCTACTTAGCCACAGAGTCCTCTAGAAAAGGGTAAAACATCTTTTCTCATTTGCGCAGGTATATTGAAAAGTATTTCCTAGAGCCACAATAAAGTTAAGCAAGACTATTATTCCCAAGATACATCAGTCTGTCAGTTGTTCAGTTCTACTACAGATAATTTGTGGAAAAGATTTATTGCTTTAACTTTTTCTTCCCCTTCTGATACAGAGTGACATGGTACACAGTTACTGTCCAGCCACCATGACGAACTGCTACATTTCTAAAAAACAAAACACAAAATAAAGAGCAGCTATGCAAAAATTCCACTTAAGAGGTCACAAGGGGCCTCAATAGCCTCTGAAGATGGTGGATTTATCTCCTTAATTATGAATCTTGACATTACAGAATGACACTTCAAACTTGGCTTTCTCTTTTTCAAAGACTGAAGAAATCAGAGCTACACCCATCCCTTTTCCCTTGCTAATGGTAGTTTTAGCCCTCTTTTGTAGTTTTACAGGACTATTGTGATCAATGAACTCAAATGATGGATTCTCCAATTTTCAGGATTACATGGATAGTTTACTTTCAGAGGAAACACGTATGGGTGACTTCCCAAACTTTCTGGCTGCCAGTTTTAATTTACAGAAATATTACCTCTTTCCATTCTTGCTCTCTCTTTTCCAGAATTGTGTAAAGTGAGGTGGTGTAGGCCTTCTGTAAGCAAGCCTTCAGCTTGTCTTTCCACTGATGGCTTGATTGAACATGAACATCAAAACACTTCTTCCAAGAACACTTCCTATGTGTACACTTGACAAGTGCTTCATGGATTTCACTCAACAAGTACTCAAGCTCAACCAGAGTCTTCTCCTCATACCGATTAATTTCATCCTGCAATCTCTTTGTCTCCTGAGCCTCCCATTCTTGCTGCTTTTGGTCTAGTAACATCTTTATTTCTGCTTCTTTCTGAATGGAGAGATCATGCTTCTGCTTTGCAAGATCCTCCTTTGCTGTTGCAAGTATCTCTTTAATTCTGTTTCTGTGATCATCTAAGAATGATCGGTAGTCTTTCTCATTTTGCTCTTGTATCTGCAGGATTTCTTCTTGCTTTTCTTTGTTCCACTGGGCACGGGCTTTTGCTAGTTCTGCTTTGATAGCTGCAGGGATTTCTTCTTTCTTTAGCTCTAATTCCTTCTTGAGAGAAGTTACTTTTTCTTCAAGTTCTTTCAGCCTTGGTCCAGATCTCTCTGTATTCTCATACTCTTTCTTCCATTTCTCTTCAGCAGCTGAGAGAACGAGGGCTAACTGGTGAATATATAACACAGTTGTGATAAATATATACATACATTTACATATACATAAACTATCACCTTGAGTCACTATCTATTGGAGATTATTCTCAAATTATTTAATGAAAGTATAATCCTATATAGAAAAAAAAAAAATGGATCAGAACCAGAGTACACCAGAAACATCTTTTCCTAATGATTGCCCACCAATATCTATATTCATTCCTCAGAAATATACAAGTATTTTGGGCTACCTGCTTTGCTGCAGTCTCTTTGTGCTCTTTTTCCCATTTTTCTTGTTCTATCTTTAGATTTATTTTGTACTCTTTGAGGTTTCTTAGTCCTTGCAGCCACCTGGTATGAGCTCGGGTTAAAGCTGCATCTACCTATAAGCAGATTAAAAAGCCCTACTTCAATCGCCATCCAATACATTTTATTATTACTTTCATGTAGCAATGAAAGAACAGACTTCAGCTGGGATAGCTTGTGTTTACAAAAATGAAAAGAATTAGACCAGCAGCATCTGATGCATTTCTTGATGCGAAACTGAAACCAAAATAAGAACTAAATTTATCTTTAACAAAGTAGTATAAACTAAGTCAGTGTTGCTCAGTTTTGTTCAAAACTCCTGCAAAGCTTGTCCAGCTATATGAAAAACTAACAGCTAGAAAAAACAAGCTACATGCTACAGCTTCTTCAGAAATTTTTTTAGAATATACTTCTAATCTACCAAATATCAACTTAAGAGAAGCTTAAGAGAAAGTGGAAGGCAACAATTTTTTTGTGACTTAATTGCACACAGCAGTTTCACAAGCTCCAGGCAGACAGAACAATTATTTGTTACCTGGCTGGCAAGTTTTTTACGGTATTTATTTTCCAGTTCTATTTCAAATTCTTTTAAGGTCTCTTCAGAGACCATCTTTTCTTTCAGAGCCTTCTGGATCTGCAGCCTCTGGTCTTCAGCAACCCCTTCTAACTCTTTAGTTGAAGCTTCATCCACAATTGTTACTTGGTCAGTTTGGCTGTAGCAGTCATTACATCCAACTACAGTTCTTCTCACTTCTTCCAGCCTACTTTGCCATTCTGTTTCTATTTTTGCAAAGACTTGTTCTTTATTCTAAGGAAAAAAATATCTTTCAGAAAATCTTCCCAGTGCCCAAATTACTAGAATTTCACTGTATTTAACAATCAATCAAAGAACTTTCTTTACACTAATAATCTTTCCTAACAGAAGAGCAATATCATGCTAAGAGGAGAGAGTTTGGCAGTTCATCACAGCTTTATTCCCTGGGATTGGATACAGAAAGAACTTTTATATGATAACTGAAAGAAACAATAGAAAGCATAATCACTTGCCCAGGGATCAGGGTGGAAAACTTCAGCTGTGACATTCAGCAAGTTACTTTACAAGATCTAGGTTGTTTTTTTTTTTTCTTCTGAAATATCAAGCATCCACAATACCTACTGACTTCTTCAGAGGCTCATACAGTGATAGAACCCTAAAAGCCACTTCAAATGGCAGAATAACAGTGCACAAGTGTATTTACATAGAGGTTCTTTCTGAAAATAAATCAAGACAAGCCATGAAATGTTCCACACCTCTTTTTCTTCCTTCTCCCAGTGAACTTTGGCTAATGCAACTTCCTGTTCAACCTGCTGTTCCTTTTCTTCCAGCCACTGCCTCTTTGCTGCTATCATAGAACTACGGTGTTTCTCTTCAAGCTCATTCCTCAGAAGCTTAAGAGAGTCTTTTTTTTCTTCTAGAAGCTGTTTCTTGAGCTAGAAGAAAAAAAAAAGTATTCTCCAAGGCATAATGAACTGATCTGGCAGCAAGTGAGGAAAATGCATAAGGGACATGATTACTGCTCTAGAGCCTCGGCACTGATCTTCTTGAGGACACCTGAACAAGAGATTCAGCTATCAAAAGGTGTTTTAAGGTATGACATTAGAGGTTATTATAGGCTATTGCTCTAAAATAAGTTCTCTCATCAAGCATCTTTATTCCCAGTACACTCTGAAATGCACCTCTTTCTGTACTTGCTTAGCAAGATACTGACCTACTTTAGTCATTTCACACTATCTTCAGAAAAATTAATATAGCAGCCAGAATTCATTATTACTTAAAATAACCACAGTATTTACAGATCAGCTTTATACAGGAAGAAGAAAAATTGTAGCATCATTCATTTTTTGGAAAACTGTCTCATGAATGTAAAACCTCACACTGAATGAGCAGTCCTCAAGAATCGGAATTATGACGGTTGACTACATGAAAGTGAATAGCTATCTGAAAGGTTATTTCTACAATATTTTAAAACCTGGGAGACTAGTATATTATTTTAGCCACCAATAGGTCATATTTATTAAATTTATTATATAGCTGCATGCCATCCAAGTATCTTCCCCTAACAAAGTTAAACACATTTATGGATATCACATCTTAAAAACAGTCTGAAGTGATATAGTTTACAGATATTTCCATTAGTACCTTCTCTTCCTTCAGCTGCTGCTCTTGCTCAAATTTCTGCCTTAAAGTAGCTTCCAAGTCATCCTTCTCCCCACAGACTCCGATGTAACATTCCTTCACTGCAGTCATCTCTCTGTTCAGCTCCTCTATGCTAGCCCTTCACAGGACAGATTATTTATTATCAATTAGTCTTTATATTCACAGCCCAGCAATTCTGTATTAAAAAAAGCATCACTAGCACTGAAGGCCAGATAGGAAATGTTAAAGTTTCAGCCAAGTGGAAAAAAAGATGGTAAATTTTACTTTAACTGCAAGATTGTCTCTTCATAAGCTTTAATAAGCTGCTGTTTTTCGGCAGCATGCTTCTCCGTCAGGTCTTTCTCAAAATGGGCTTTTGTATCCTCATGATGTTGCTGATAAGTTCTTTCACACCTACAATTTCAACAAAGGAAAGTTACCTAGGCTTTTCTTCCCCTTTTAAACAGGGTTCAATTTTTCCTTAAGAAAGAAACTAGCTTTCTAATATTGATCTCCCCTTGTACCAGATTAGCTGGCACAAGGTTATACATGCAGGCTAGAAGTCAACAAATGGAACTAAACATAATTAAGAGACTTACCTGTCAATGGCTTCTTGTTTATCCTGATCAAAATCCTGAACCATCTTCCTCATTTGAGAGCAGAGGTCTTGATTTAAGCTTTTCAGGTTTTCCTCATTTTCCTTCAGTTCTTCAATAGCTGAAGTACAGTTCTGGACAAACAAGGGTCAAGTAATAAGTTGTAAAGAACCCTAATTGCAGGATTTGGCCCCAGTGTGTGTATGTGGATTTTTATAGGGATAAGCAGCATCTCTCTTACCTCAACTTCTTTTAGCAAAGTTTCGTTAGCCTTTCTGAGTCTCAAAACTTCTTCATTGAGATTATCAGAAACTGAAGTATCATACAGATTTGCAACATGCTAAAAACATCACAAAATTAAGATGATGTATATTGATAAATATATGATTAAGATGCTGATGCTTTCAGAAGTTAAAGCTGCCAAATAAAAATTGTACTTAGAAGAAATAAATAACACAAAAGGTAAATATTGCAATGGAATAATAGAATAATATCACTGTTATACTACAGGAATTCTTGAAACTCATAGCACCAAGAAGGTTTAAAGTAGCTCGCATTTGATACTGAGCTTGCAAGATGAATGACTACCTCATCCAACAGACAGCACACTTCTCAACATACTAGATTCCTATCTCACATCCAGGCCATAATATCTAGATTACAAGAGCAGATGTTACAAGTATGACCAATTTGTAGAGGGAAAGTAATAATGGGGTGAAGAGATACAGTACCAAAGAGACTCCTTATTGATCAAAATACATAGTGAAGGCCATCTGAAGGCAGTCTGCTTAATGTTCTGTTATATAACTTTATGGTACTACCCACCTTCCCAGAGAAATCACCAAGTTTTTTTGGATAAAGAAAACCTATTTTCGCCAATGAAATTTAATTCTGAAAAAGCAGAGCAGCCATTAAGTTCTCACAAGCAAGAAAGCCATTGTATCAGAACTCACCTAAGAACACTGTAAATCACGGCATCATCTAAATAACAATACTTTCCTTAAGATCAAAGACAGATTTACTTAGTTGCTACAAATACCCAGCTGTGAGTAAATTTTTTCATCCATTTTCATAAGAAGTTCACTAAATACCAGCACATCTTTGATCTTTAAAGTGTAAACAAACCAACCTCTGACTCTTTGGATGCTTTTTCTGCTTTCAACAACTGCTTGTATTCCTCTAAAGTCTTCTGGTAATCTTTAAGATCATTTTGTAATTGAGTAATCTGGTTTCTCTTCATTTTATTACTGCTCAATAAACGTTCCAGCTCAGCTTTTAATTCTACAATGATTTCATCTTTAGAGAGCTCTTTCTCCGTGTCTCTATTCTGTATTGCACTGTTAGGGAAGACAAAATTGGTTCAGTATTTAAAAGACAAAACACATTTATCTGAAAGGTAGCGGCAGCAAATAGAAGAGCAACTAGTACTACCAGAAATAAAGACATCTAAGAGGTAATAGTAAAAAGAATGAGAGAATATGAACAGAGAAACCATACGCTTTTGCATCAAGTTGCAATTAACATATAGAAAACTTTTCATTCAGCTGTTTCCTCAAAAGATTCGTTCTCACATGATGTGGTTTTCTGAGACTCAATTGGTCATTTTAAAAAACAGCTTTAGCATTAAGTAGCTATGTAGAATCTTTGATCAAAAAGTTATCCGTGCATGCAACCCATACAATCCAATAAATATCTGAAGATTTATTAAGCACCAATTAGGCATCCAACTTATAGTATTAGTTCAGTTTACCTGGCAATACAAGCAAAATTTCAAGTATGTACCAAAAACCTATATGCTGATCCAGTAAGACCATCTTGTATACATCACTTATGATTTGATGATTTTTTTCTTCCAACAAGAATCACTTGATACCTGCAGAACCTTGGTTTCTTCCCGGTGATTTTTTTAATTCCCAGCTCTACATAGGAATCACCCAGGTTCGTATGCACCTCTCCACCTGTATCGCTCAAAAATACTCCAAGCTTGGCAGCAGATTCATATAAAGCTATTTCTTCCTTCAGTTCTGTTAATTCTTCCTTAAAAGAAGAGACAGAAAAAAAATTGCACGGAGCAGAGAAATTCCAAACAAACACACCAGTTAGACAGATGTGTGATATCAAATGAGTAAGCCCCATTGTGTTTTAATGGAAGGGGGAGAGAGGTCCAACGTGCAGCACACGGAGATGAAGCAGTGAAAGGATGCGGTTGTTCTCCCAACAAACACAAATGACCAGCCTCAGCTATAATACTCATCCCTCCCTTAAATCAAAATAGTAAGATATTTAATAAAATTAACCTGCAAAGCCTTGTTCATGTTACTGCTTATCAGTTGTGCAGATTGAGCTTGTTGCAATTGAAACCGTAACTGATTTGTTTCCTGCATTGAGCCTATTGCATGAAAAAAAGGGAAAGAAAGAGCAAATCATAAATGTGCAACAAAGACTATGTAATCTGAAAAGAGATCACAAACACAGCAATGTTGATTCTGGTAATAGGGATTACTCTGTTTCTGTTTCCGTGACCTCACTAATAGCTACTACATACATTACTACTAAAAAATTTCAGTGTGCAAAGGTAGAGAGAAGTCAAATACACAGGAAGCAGAATATTTCACATGCTATTCCTACTGCTGTAAGTTTCCAAGAACCAGCCTCCATGGACAAATACAATTTCTTTCTCACTGAGATCTAAATTTAACATGGCAATTCCAGTCAAGTGCCTACAGCTTGCTCTGAAAGGCTGTTATTTAGTCCCAAACTAAGTTCACACATATGGAGCACAAAATGCATAAAAAAAGTTTTACAACTCTTGTTTAGGGTTTTGGTGTGGTTTTTTTTTTTTTTTTTTTTGGCTAGGGGTGGGGTATTTTATTTTTATTGGGGATACTTTTTACACTTCAATCTAGATTTAACTAAATTTTATTTAAGTGTGACTAATGCACAACATGGGAAATGGTCTAATACACTTAGCTTGAAGTTGATTCTATTTCAATAACAATATAGATGTGCAATTTCACACATTGAAGAAGCAAAGCCATTTCTTCAAGGAAAGATAAGGTATGAGTAAAAGGCTGACCTGTTTGCAGTAAATTTGCACATTGCTTTTGGCTTTCTTCAAGACTTCTTGTCAGTCGATTTATTATTTCTGTTTTTTCACATTTAGTTTCTTCCAGCATTTTTTCAAGTTGCTTAACATGCTCTCCTAGATTTTTGCAAAGCTCTTTCTAGAAAGAGAGATTAGTTTTACTTGTGTTATAAATGTCTAGCCATGTAGGACAGTTTTGGATACAGAAAGAATCAATACATACAGGTCACAAGGAAGAAAAAAAAAAAGAATCAATCTGATGCCTAAAGGGGTAGAGGCCAGCTAAATCAATCACTGTTCAAATGTTATTCTTGGCTGGTAAGTCATCTCTTACAGCATCAAAGTTAAGTTTTCACTAGGAGACAGTAAACAGACTCCTCCATAAACATCCATGGATGCAAACCATTTGTAACTTCCTAGAGCAGTTAAATTTCCAGCATGTCAAATTATCCTCTGTAATTCTTCATAGTCTACTGTAGAAAAATGAAGCCTTCACATACTAAGAATCAGTTTAATTCAACTTAAGTTTATTTTGACTGAGCTTAAACTAAACTTTCAAGTTCCAAGGCTCCGTAAAAGAGGAACTATGGTTTTTTTTCACTTGATACACAAAGTAGACCTTCATACGGTATTATTAACAGTTACCTGCACAGACCTGGAAGGCACAGCACCCTGTCTTTATGATTTTTGACTTTTCTGTTTTCTCCCAAAAAACGGGAGGCCTCTAAATACCCCAAATATGCTCCATAAAAAAAAAAACTTTTTTGCTGTAAAGACAAAGCTGTGTAAGCTCTGTTGTGGTATCACACAGAAATTAGGCAGCATACTCCTGTTTACAAGCGTTAGTTACCATTTCAAACACACAACCCTTTTACTTTTATGAATATTCATGCTGAGACAAGAACTACAGCCCTAGAGTTAATAAAAATAATTCTATTTATTTCAATTATGTGAACAAAGAGGACAATTTATTAAGGCTTGACTACATTGCTCTAATATTTCTAATCATGTAATGGATGCTTGTCAGGTAGAGTAATTTTAATAAGGTCTATAACCATGTGACACAATCCATACCAAACTCCATTTCAAAGGCAGCCTTTTCTCCCCCTTCTGTCCTTTCAAATCCATGCTTCTCAAATACAGTGACTGCTCAGTGGTCAAATCATTTTTGAGACTAAAGCTTGGCAATAAACTGTTCAATAAAAAGTTCTTGCAGCAAAAATATCACCTCATTTCTTAACTAGGTCTTTTCTTTCCTAGATTCATTTGCCAGCACTCTTTCAAAAAGAGACTGTGCACAGAATGAAATCCCAGGAGAGAAACTAAGACAATGAATCCCTGCCTCCTCCACATCTACTATGTACAAACTCACAATCTGAGCTCACAACTGCCTGCAGATGTTTATAAAAAAATACCACATAGGCTCTGTAATATTGAGACTTACATAGAATTTCCTTTCCATTTGTTTAGCTTCTTCCAGAAAGAGTTATTATAGGTCAGAAAGTGCAGTTTAGAAAACATAGGGAACTCTACACCCTCTCCAGTACAGTACTCAAGGTCCTAAAATAATTGCTCACCTGTTCTCGGAGTGCAGATTTTGTAGTCTCAAGTTTCTGCTCTAATGATAATATTTGCTTTTCATACTTCTGTTTGAGTGCTAAAATAATGGCCTCATGTTGTTCTCTGGCTCGCTGAAGGGCATCTGATCGCTGAAGTTCTAACAGCTGCTTCTGCATGCTTTCCATGGCTACCTCTGCCACTTTGGATTGCTTCAATATCTGTAGGAACAGTATTAGGATAGCTCCCAGTTACATATATTTTACTTTTGCTACAATATTCCATACGACAACTGAGGATCCTTTTTTGCGCAAGAGTTGTTAAAAAGTCCTCAGGTACTGCCTGGAATTTAATATAAACTATTTTCCCCACACGTGTCCTACTTATTTATCATATATTCAGGTTCTGCAACAATCATAAAGAGTGTTTCAAGAGACTAGCACTTATGGTTAATGCAAATGCACCACAAATGTAACTATAGAGATCTTCCACAATAAAGAGTTTAAATATATTTATAGTACCTGCTCCTCATTGGTAGTAAGATTCTGAATTTGAGTTTCTAGTGCCTTTATTTGACCTTCAAGATGCACTTCCCGTTCCTTTCCATTCTGATATAGTTTTTGAGACTCACGAAGACTAACAGCCAAACCATCTTTTTCATCTTAAGAGAGAAACATTATAATTGTGTGAGAATGTGACCAGCCACCCAGCAACTGCATGGAACATGACTCTTCAGTGTCCCTGCTCTACAGAACCATTCACTATAATCCCTCTGTCACACACCGTGGCCAAGAAGCAGAAGGCAGAATAAAAGCATTCAGTCTCTGTCCAGTAATGACTTTTACCCTCTGGTAGCTGGAAGGACTCTGATATACTGTACCTTCAGAACCCTAGTGGAAGCTAGCCCCATCCCTTACATCATTTAAAAGAAGAAATGAAGTAACTCCCTGGAGGAACAGCCAAGACATTGCAAAATAGTTGCCAGCTGAAGTTTGCTCTCTCCTTTGCTACTTTTGCCTTTTAAAAATTGTATTTAATCTCTAAGCTCATTAACTCTTCGTTTGTTCCTATAAGGGAGACTAAGACAACCACCAGTCTCCACTACAGTTTTAATCATTTGGGAAAAGCTTCTCTATATACAGCTCAGAAAACAGCTTGTTAAACCAGACAGCACCAAAAACCCCCTTTTTATAGATATACAGTTCTAACGAGGGTTGTTTTTTTTTAATATACATTTTTTGTCTTTTAACATACTACTTCAGTAAACTTCTCACTTTTCTGTACTTTCTTAATGCCTGACACACAGGGGATCTGGAATACAGTGACGGCCTTGAGAATGCAGTAGAAGAGCATTATGCAGTCATGCAACTTTCTTTACAACAATATTGGGAGGAGAAGGCTAGGTTCATATATCCCAAATCAAATTTATAAATAAAATCAATACCTGCAGAGACACAAAGTTTCAGAATAAAAAAGTTGCTAGACACAAATGAAATCAAAGAATTAATACAAGACATTTTACCTGTGACCATTGAAAGCTGATGATTCAAATACCTAATCTGCTGCACACTCTTTTCTAGCTTTTCATTAAGTTCTTCCAGTTGCCTTTCTCTAGCTTTATTTAGAACTTGAAGTTGAAGAATCTGCATATTTTCTGAAGAATCTGCCAAATTTCAAACAGCACACAGACAAGTCAGCACAGTCAACTAACCAAGAAACAGTCATAAGTAATTCCTGCCCCAAGATGCTCTTTTATACAGTGCCAAATTAATTGTTGGTTCACAGAATTGCAACAACTTTTAATCCATGTTTGACTCGCATCACCCGAGTTGCTCTGGTAGTAATGAGATGAAGAATTGGAGGAAACACCAACCAACGCGATTTAAACCTAAGAGCAAGCCCAGACACAGGTTTACATGCTGTGAATTCCCAGAGTCCTGTAGAAACTATAAATTTTCAAGATGTCTAACAAGTAAAGAAGTTTGATCGTTTGAAGCATGCTTAACAGAAAAGCCACTTGTGGCACCAAGCAAAGTACAGCAAATCATTATTTTCCAATATTATAAAGACCAACTGTCAGCAAGACTTAGGATCAAGCTACGGAAATAATTCCATTCACAGCCTCACCAGGCAAAACTACATTTTTAATAGCTTGAAATTCAAATACCCTGATCAAAAAGAGCTAATTTCTAGATTAAGGAGTGAACACAGACACAAAAAAAACCAAAAGCCAAGTAAACAAATAAAAACAAACCCCACACAAACACAAACTCAGGGTTCTCACAGGGTAATCTTAGAGCAAAATAAAAGCCACATACATCAACATACTTTTAGATGTCCTCCTACTAGAAATCTACTGAAATAAACAGATTTTCTGTAGCCGATTTCCAGTGGACATTCCATACAAGTTTGTTTCAAGATTAAACAGCAAACACTTACTGTCATCATTGCCCAAGAATTCATGTTGCAAGTCTTCAAACACTTCACTTCTTCTGGTTCCTTCTTGGAGTACTGTCATTTTTTGATGAATGCCATTTTGGTATGGTTTATAAGTCACTTTGTAAGATTCTGGTGATTGACCACCAACATCAGATGCAACAAATTGCTGTTGTGACAATATATGGATAAGAGGAAATAAATTCAAACTAAAACTGTAGTTCTGCTCTATGGAAACATTTTTGATTTCACATGCTGACATTAAGAGCTCTAGTAGCTCTTCATTTGCAGGCTCCAACCCAGTACACCATTTCAGTGTGATAGAAATTTTCATGAAAGCATCCACTTTAGGAGTGCAGTGAAGTCTGAACTTCAATAGAGTAAGTACACATTTAAGTGAATCAATCACATTCACTCTACCTCATGAAATTCTACCTAGCCAACAAGGGGAAAAAGAAAACAGCAAAACCCATGTGTATATGAAAATGTAATTATTTAACATTTCATTGTTTTAAATAGACTACAGAATCTCCCATTAATGTTTAAGATGATAATAAGAGAATAAAAACATTTAGAAATACTGGAATCATAGAACAGAATCACAGAATCAACTAGGTTGGAAAAGAACTTTAAGTAACAACAGTTAATCTACCAACAGTTATAGACCTGTGAAAATTTTCCAGAAAAGACAGAAAATTGCATTAGCTTCTGAAATACCTGAAGATGTTCCTTTGGAGCATCTGAAAAATTTATTATCTTATTTTGCTGGTTGGTAAATTCTGGTTTATGGCCATTTGTATATGGCCTGAAGTTTTCAGGAAGATGATACACATTGTTCTGTTGGTAGCAACTTGGAGAACTAAACCCTTCTCTATCAAGATACACATCATCAGGATCCTCTTGACCATTCTGGCCACAGTAATCTTCTTTAACTTCATATAAATGTTTCTTTTCTTCCTCGTTATGTAGGCCATTCCAATTATTGCTGTGTTTTTCAACATGATCCTTTTGCTGGTCACATAAGAATTGTTCAGGGTACAGATTTTGTCCTTGTTCATAAACCTATGAATCAACAAGAGGTTTAGAATTGCTTTGTCAAAACTTGCATTTCTCCCCACCCCCTTTTTGCTAAGGTTACCCTTAAATTAGAAATACTTTAACAGCAAAACACATTACCTACATGAGAAACATTTCTCAAATGAATTTACATACTACTTAGCATACTATGAACAAGCAGTTTCTAATAATTACATGGCTGCTCATACAAGCTTACATTTTGAGGATCACTTATCAAGGGATGATCATTCCACCTTCCATCATGCTTCCCAGACTCATGTGATCTAGAGAAATAGAAGCATCTTAACTATGTACTTATAACTTCAGGGAAAAAAAAAACAAAACAAAAAAAAAAAAAAAAACCCAACAAAATAAATCATATCTTCATTAAATTAATTGGCATCTATTTTGTTTAACATGGAATGCAAACCATACAGCTGTCCTTTTACTTGGATTGCTTTTATGCACCTCATCAGCTGAGATTTTGCTTTAATCTCAAATGCACAACATAAGTAATAAAAAATTATGCAAAATTCCTTACTGCTCCTCAGTCTCATGTAAGCTACAGTCTGAATAGCTGGAGAGCTGGTCTCCACTGTCCTCCAGCATGTCATGGGGAAGGTCTGTCAGTAGTTGTTGCAACTGAAACAGAACAACATTCATTACATGCCTTTCAAAAGGACGCATACAAGTTCAGTCCAGAGAGACAGAGAGGGACAAAATAAGCCACTTGCACAAAAACCTGTTTTTTTTTCCTATTTTATTTCTGGAATTCACAGAGGTACTTATACCACAGAATGATTAATAAACTAGAGTACCAAGCAAATGAGTTTTGGCAAACTCTTGCTAAGAAAAGAGCCGCACCAAAAAGAGGTAAGGTAAACGCCACCAGATAGACATGTCCCAGGGCAGACTACTTTTGAAGAATGATCTGCAAACTTATCACACCAGGGTTTCTCCTTCCTAAATCCTAGGCAAGAGAAGTACTGGACAGTAAAAACATGCTCTTGTCTGGATTTCAATCCAGACTTCTCCCAAAGAATTTGCCAGTCAGTGTTACTGGATGCTAGAAGTCATCACTGCAACGATAAGTGGTTTGCTCAGGTGTTCAAATGAAAACATCAAGCAACGAGACATGAACAGAGAGAAATATTACCAATTCTAGTTCAAAAAATAGACAGCTGTGGTACCAAAAAAAAACCAAAACAAACCAAACAAACCTAAGTACACAGCCAAAGCACACCTGAACTTACTTGTAATGATTCACATATAGATTGTACCTCTTCCAACTTTCAGAGAGGCTTTGATATGGGGCCACTCATTGGGCTTCTTACAGATCTGAGCCATGAACTCTTTTCTTATTAAGTGACTTGAGAACTACACAATATATTCAGAGTTATTACATACTATTTTTCTCTGCACTATCAAAGCCTGTTAGTAAAAGCCAAAACATTAGCTGCCCCATGCTAAATACCTTACTAGCTTTTCTTTGTTAAACAAGCAAAAACCCACAAAAACAATCAGCCACAGAAAGTTTTCTCCGACACTGTTTTACATGCTCTCTAAGACCAACAGAGAGGCGAGAACAATTTTTCTAAATGTTTGCAGGACAACAGAGCACCAAAAATTTGTTCCTGGAAATTCACTAGTGGCATGAAGAAGTTTCCCTGTCATTAAGGCATTCTCTAGATTCAGTATATCTCAGCTCCAGAAAGCAGGTAAAGAAAGGCAGCATCATTCACTGTTCATTTGCCTTACTTGCAACCAAGGACCAACTCAAGCACCACAGGCTGAAGATTATAATCCTATCTATGCACACTCTTGCTCATCCATTGTAACAACACTACAATTATTTCACTACTTGTTCTTCTGCCCAAGCAGAAAATCTTTTTCTGGGTAGAAAGTTTGGAACAGATAAGATTCCCCACAGTGTTTGCAACAGCATCTTTCCGATTGGTACAGCTACTGCTCTATCACATGTTTTCATGAATATTAGTCTCTACAATACCTGCTATCCAGACAATCACCTCTGAAGCACATACTGAGGATGTTACCTGACATGAACATGACTTACCACCTTGTAAGAAACCACTATGCACATTCATGTTAAACGCACGTTTTGCCAATTGCCTTTATGAAACAAAAGGCACAGAAACATCTCAAGGATTTCAACTTCAAAGAAATCCCAAAACATTTGAATACAGTTTTTCTAGAGATTAAAGTGCGTAATCAGATTTTTAAAAATGGTTTCTCATTTTTTTCTAAGCTAAGCAAATTTTCAAGTGAGATATGTTGCTTTCTAAGTATTTGCAGTAAGTGAAAAAAGTTGTCTAGAAATACAAAATACAGGTGACACCAGCCTTTTGCATTTGGACTACTGGAACTAGATGATCTTAAGGTCCTTTCCAACCCTCACTATTCTATGATTCTATGATAGGCAAGGAAGTAGCAGTCTTCCAGCCATTACATATGACATTGCAATGAACTTAAGATGCACCACCTCATTATCTCTTTATTTTCTATGCCACCCTTGCACAGTACAGCTTGCACTCTTTTTTGCCCTTAACAAAGCCATCATAGTTCTTTTCTTTTTTTAAAAAGAAAAGAGATGGGAAGAAGCCAGATACTCAAGCCTTCAGATCAAATAGTTCTTTTTTACCTCTTGTTCTCTTGCATAATCCTCTTGGTCATAGTCTTCATCTTCATGTTGAGTTTGTAGAGCTGCACTATCAAAGTCAAGAGACATTGTTTTCTAAAGGTTTTTGCGCATCCAGCAAAACCTATTGCAAAATAAGAAAACATCACAGATGAGAAAAAAGGTGAGGAAGAGGACCAAGAAGTGCCACCTGAATTAAATAGCCAAACACATATAAAAAAATCATCTTAGAAACAAACACATTACCTATATCCTTCACTTAAGCTTTTTTTTCTCAGTATATCCAATGTTACTTGCTTCTAAGAATTCAGCATTTAAAACAGATTTGGTCTCTTCATATGTTGACATTATTATCGTTGACTTACAACCAGACATTACTTTCTTCAAGTTCTAACACTGTATGTTATGCACATGTTGTAATATATGCTAACAGCCATGCCCACTTTTCAATCTTGCTTCATTTATTTCCAGAAAATAACTGTATGTTGCACCAAATACCCGAAGCATGCTACTGCTTCTGCATTCGGATAGTGGCTCTGATTGAAAAAAACAGGAAAAGTATCACAGAAACAGGCAAAGTATCGTGTCAGTTCCAGATTTCACTGCTTAATGAAGAGACTGAGACTCCTAGGAGCTTGTCTACACTGAGCAGTGAGTTCAAAGTAAGCTACAGCACATAAGTGTTGGAATACATTTGGCTGCAAGGCAAGTCACTCCCTGATGAAAAGACACTCATGGCATGCAGTTATGAACTAGAAAGGACTGGTGAAGATTTTACAGAATGGCACATTCTTTGGGCATACAGGTATAGCTACATACTGAAGTTCTCAGTATAAAATAAGCTTTAGAAGAGCATTATTCCCAAACTGAAAGACGTAATGTGCCACTTTGATATGTTTAAGGGACCTGCTTGCCGACGATATTAAAGGAAACTCCAGTACAGCTAGCAGGAGTCTTAACAACGCAAGCATCTGTCTCTGGGAACCCCCAAAAGCACTAGCTCCCCCAGTGTGACCACCTGCAACATGTCTCAGAGTGAGTGAAGCAGCCATTTTCCTCCGAACCCTCACCACTTGCAGGCAACCACCTTCCCTACCGACGCCGGCGCCGTCCCCCTTTTCCTTAAACCCTTTCTCAGCTCCACCAGCTGAGGAGCCGGACGAGGGGATATAGCCCCATTTCATTCGCTCATGGCCTGTAAAAGCCGCAACCAGTCACGGAGAGCCGGGGGGAAAGGGAGCTCTACAGCCGCCGCCTCAGCCCCTCATGGCCGCGGCGCGGGGCCGGCAGCTAACGGAGGCGATCTCTGTCGAACGCAGCGCGGCCGGGGAAGCACCTCCGGTCAAGGCCTCCCTGGCCCGCTCAGCCGCGGCCTCTGTGGGGCAGGAGGCAAGGACACAGCCCGCGGCCTCTGTGGGGCAGGAGGCAAGGACACAGCCCGCGGCCTCGAGTCTCACCTGAGCCGCCCGGCGCCACGGCCACCCGCCTCAACAACAAAGGCGCGCGCTCCGCTCTTCCGCATGACAACCGAACCCAGCGCCGGCCTCACTGACTGACAGCGGCCGGAGCCAACCGGCGGCGGCAGCAGAGCACATCCACCCGGGAAGCAGGGCGGGCGGGACGCGCTCGGTCGCCTCACAAACCCGCCCGCGAGCTGTTCGAAAGCGGGCGGGCACGGCCGCGGGAGCGTGTCCGGATAGCTGACTGGCTAAGCGGGCCGCCAATGGCTGCGGCGGCTTTCTCGGGGGGCAGGATCTCCTCGTGACGTTCAGAGTGCTGGCGCAGTTTGGGGGATGTTACCGGGCCTCGAGATGTGGCCATTGCCTGGCAACGCGGGGCGGTGTTGTCGGGGCGCTGGGGGGATGTCCTCGGGAGGTCACAGCCCCGGGGCCGGGTCTCTTGACTGCGTCATGGTGGGAGCTGACGGGGTGACAACGGCATCCTTCGTTGTCAAGCCCCGGGTTCCCGCCCGCCGCCTCAAGGGAGCAGCCTGCAGCCCGCCTTTCGGCCCCTTGGTGGCGGAGGGGTTGTGGTGCATAGTGCCGAGGGCCCGGGCTGGGCAGCACACGAGGAAACCGTTCCCGGGGACGCGGCCTTCACCTGCTGACAGGAGCAGCCAGGCCGCCTCCAGGCAGCCTTCCTCAGGGTGCTCAGGGAGCCGCTCTGCGTTGAGAGCTTAGAGTCGTACAATCTCAGGCTGGTTTGGGTTGGAAAGGACCTTAGGGTCATCCAGTTCCAGCCCTCTGCCGTGGGGACACCTTCCACACCTTGATCTTCCTTGACACCAGGTTGCTCTGTCCAGCCTCACCTTGAACACCACCAGCTTACTTAGATCTGTTTAAAAAAAGTTTCTCTGAGTAAACTTAACTTCCACAGATTTGCCTTTAGCAAGCATTTAAAAAGAGAAAAAAAAAAATAAAAAAGCAAACTTTTTTTAACCTTTTTTGAACAAAGGTGTTCCGAGATGAGGAAGATGTGGAATAGCTCCATCTGGTGACACTTACCCTCAGCAATAATAATGCTGCCTGCCTGATGCTGGAGCAGAAAATGGAAGCTGTGGTAGAGGAGAGTCTTTTGGGTCATTTCTTACAGCATTCTTATTGAGGGAAGCAAATAGATATGTGTGCTAATGTGATCTAGTGAAATTTATAGGAGCTCTGAAAAAGAGTGAACATGCTATTCTTGAAATATGACCTTATAGGCAGAAATAGCTATTTTTCCCAGGGGTTTCTAGTAACCATTAGAACAGAGATTAACCAATTCTCTGCAGCATTCTCAAACAAACAAACAATCTACATGTGCCTCACAATTCATATTCACTTTCTCAAGAACAGTATTTTGAAAAACTGTCCAAAATTCAGGTAACTTTCTTTTTATCATAGTTACCTCTAAGACTTCCACACTGGAAGGAGCTGATGGTATACTTCACATGAGATAGCTGGTCCACAGAGGATAAAAGCAGCATTAATAACTAAGTGAAGGCACATAATTGTCAGAAACCAAAAACTGAGTTCCTAGTTCCTGCTGCAGAAGTATGACTGTAATTTATTCTAGGAAAATGTCCATTGTCTGTAATGCACGTATATATTGTGTTTGAATTGTATCTAATTATTTGGATTCTTTGCTTTCTCTCACATCAAGAGATTTTGAGACACTTTTTTATTGCACTGGCATCCAATTACCTTCCTTTTCTTCCCTCTTTCCTTCATAGTTTTGCTTCAGACACATCCAAAAGCTGCAGCAGCAACAAACCAAAGTTTCTGATCTTACTTCTTCTAAGCTAGTGATATTCAAAGAGGGAGATAGAGACTGCATCACACTGCAATCCAAACATTGCACACTGGCTCAGGATGGTTTTATGCATTTGTAAAGTGAAAACTGGTGAAGTGAAGGAAGTCCCTAAGTCAGCATCTTGACTGGCAGTCATGCAACTTTGATCTCATACTATCACAACTCCAAGCATTATTATTCTAGTCACAAGTAACATTGATCTGTACTAAAAATAGAGATGAAGTTCTGCACATTTTCCTTCTACAACCTGTCATAAACCTCAGGTGTGATGCAAAAGTCAAAACCACCCTACACAGGTCTTTCTCTTCCCCTGACCTGCCACAGAAGTAGCTATTGTGCTTCATAAAGTCATGTCAAGCACACTGTGAAGTTTGGCAAGAGAATAGAAAAGATACTGTGCAGGGGTTTAACATTTCAGTTGTAGCTCCTTGCCAGCTTTCCTCACTGTAGCACAAAGCTCAAGCACAAACTCTTGCTGGGGCCTTCTTCACAGGTGAAAAACTTGCATAGGATAGAACTGGCATAAGCTTGAGTTTATAGTCTGAAGGACTGAGACTACTTACTAGTCCTTACTAGACTATTAGCAGGGAAATCAACTATTGTTTTCAAGCTCCTCAGTGCTTCAGTATAGACAATTTAATATTTTAACCATGTAATTATTAAGGAATGAAATATATTCTATGCCTATTAACTTAGGATGAGAAAAAAAGATGGTTTTTAAGTCAGCTTTAAGTGTGGCATTTAACATATTTTCCCCTCCAAGGAAGCTTTTGTCTTCAATAATTTTACGTGTGTATGACCACTCTTGTCTTGAGGGAAGAGCTCTTATTATAGTGTCCCATTTAACATGAACACAAGCAAAAGAATAGAATTAGTTTTTCATAGCCAAGTCTTCCAGCAATTGCTGAACTCCACAATCATTGTCTGCCTTGTGGAAGTGAGACAGTGGGCTGGGAGACAGACACAATGTTCCTGCTCATGCCAGAAGACATTCCTTATCTTAAAGGGACAACTTTCTCAGGCCATCACCTAGATGACCAGTTCATTCCCTGAATCCCCCCTGCCTTTCTTCAATTACTTATTAAATCACTGTTTCTTTAGCAGGAGACCCAAGAAATCACTCTACACTCTGAATACAGGATTGTTCATATCTGTTTATTGTGGCAAAACAATTTGTAGGTTTCCTTTAAAAGACTTTTTTACCATGTTTAGGAACAAATAGACCCTATGTGAAGAAAGGGAAAACTGTATCTTGTTTTGGAAAGAAGACTGGATAAGGGCACATGCAAAGTTCAAACATCTTTTAAATAGTTTTCCTTCAAAATGTTATCATTAGTATTGTTCCGCTTCTCTAGTTTGTAAACAACTATGTAATCAATGAAAATATATTTAGGCTACCTTTAAAAAGAGATGTCTCCAGTATTAATTGGTAGTAATAGTAAAATCATAAGCAAGACAAAAATATTAGGATCTAGCATGCTTGTCCTTTAACAAGTTCTATTCCAAAATTGTATTACATATATTAATTTCAACTTTGTAAATGATGCAAAATCTGAAATCTTTGAGTAGTCAGGCAGTGATAAAAAATGATTAAGAAAACAGACAACCTTTCTGTATTGTGAATCTACTCATTTCAAACATTACTTGCTAGTAAAGTGCTGTTATAAGCAAAATGAAATTGTTAGTGTCTATTGAAAGCAGATGACATTTTAGTAATATTCAAATTGTACTTGTTTTGGCAAATAGTTAACAGTATAGACATGTTTGTTTAACCAACCAAAACTAATTCATTATAAATAATATTGGTTTCCAATAATCCTATGCAAAAAGGCACATACTAATGTTCCAGCAGTTCGTTCAAGTGAGCATTTGCATGTAGAGGTTTAATTGTGCTTTTAAATAGTTACTGATTCAGTATGACCTTGAAAGTGACATTTGTGCATGTCTAAAATACCTTCTCACAAATGAAGCTCCCACTTTGAAGGTGTAATTTCATTAAGATTATATATATCTATATAACTATGCCTGTTGATCTCTACAGATCTACATAGATATACACATATACATATATTCATTCATACACACGCAAAAGGGTCTTCTGGAACAGCAGCAGGAAGTGCAGTCTACTGTTTTGAATTGTCTTCATAATAGAAAGTTCTTGGTAGTTTTCAAACATGAATTGTCTTGGGATTTGTGAGATCCAAGGGATTATTTGTGATACTGCATGTCTTTCCTTACAGGCTGCTTCAAGCTCACTTCACTTCCAGAAGAGATGATTGGCAAATTATTTTCCATGTGATACTGAATAAGATGACTCACACTATCAAATATATGGTCTTTGGTTCTCACCTAATGAAAGCAAAAGAATATGGTTATACTGTACTTATTAACTGGTTGGACATGAACCTAGCATATTAAAGTCAAAAGGCATTAAAGCCACTGAACTCACTGGAGTGGAATCATTAGGCTGTAGACAGCAATTTAGACTTATCCTTTGACCTGCCATTAGCTGACATGAAAAACAAAGCACAAAGTTAAAGACACTGAATGTAGAAGTGGGCTGATTCTGCTAAGGGGAATGAAATAAGCTCTCCACCCCAAAAAGAGAGACTTTTCCCTAAATTCCACTGAGGATTAATTTTCTGATTTACTCTCTCCTCTGAGAAATGTCACTCAAGAGTGCTCTTCTAGCCCTGAGCAGAAACCAGTAGAATTGAAGTGACCAGCTCTACCTTTTCTGTATCCAGAAGTGTGTTACTGATCAAATTCATTATTTAATGTTAGGGTTATTTTTCTAGCAATACAATAACAACTCAAAAGATGTATTAAGTGTATATACTAATTATCAGCACCTGGACTAACAACATTTAAGTACCTCACTTCTATTTCCATGGTACTTTGGTGCTTGTAAGTTCTTGAATTTAACTTGCAAACCTACTGAAATCACTGGCTAAATTTAAATTAACCTGGATGAAATACAATCAGTTCCACTTCCTGGAATGAACCCATGCATTCATTTTGACTGAAATATCTGAGCAGCCCTGACATTTCAGCCTATGAGATGTTCATACCTTGCCCTCAGGATCCACCAAGAGCAGATGCTTTGCTTGTCCTCCCTGAAGTCCACTGAGGACATACTGACCGGGTGACGTTGTGCTCTCTCGCACCAGAAAATCCCCGTCGTTGACTAAGAGACTCTCTGCTGCTTTCCTGTTTAATTTGCCATGGTAACAGTCTTCATTCTTTAGCTGCTGCTTTATTTGTGGCAGAACACAGAGATCAGCTGTGTTGCTTGTGGCACTCTGCTGAACAGCTTCCGGTGACTCTAAAATTAAATGAAAGGGAATGTATTGGACACATCACCTAGAACTTAACCCTAAAAGGATGCAAGACAGTATTTTTTATTAGCTTTTAAAATATTCCACAGTCTTTAAGCTGTGCTCAAACCAGCCTTACAGAGTGTAATGTTATGAACATATGAATGATCACAAGCCTCCAGTGCATTAGGTAAAATTATCACACCATCTCCTCCCGTACCTTAGATGGGAAAGCTTTGGGTCGCTAGGCAACAGGGATTGGAAACAGGAATTTGTCTGATGATGCTCTACTGTTTGGGTTTGTATTTCTTGGTTGTCTTAAAAAGTCAAATCTTCCCTGTGAAAAGAAGATTTTTGCTGGGGTTTAGGCCGCTGTTTGGTTTGTTGGGTTTTTTTTTTAAAGATCCAGCTCTTTCTTTCTTCCTTAACAAGCTCTGAAGAGATTGTCATGGATCACTGGGAGAGTCATTTTGGCTGGTTCCAGCTATGTGCAGGAATGTAAGACAACATGGCCAATGTAGCCAGAAGGGAAGGATTACAGTATGATGCATCTGCAGTGAAAAAACGAACAATTACTGAACGTACTAACAAAACTGGGTGGTTTGGGATATAGCCAGTCAGACTGCAAATGATTCACAGGCAGGATTTTTCTAAGGAAAATAAAAGGATACCACTTCTTCAATGGAATTGTGCAACCTAAGACTTCTTAGGATATCGCCAGTTCTTTTTAGAGCATAATACAGCCCCGGGCTGGAAATGTCTCAATGATCACGGATTTCCTTTCGTGCAGTTCTGTTCAGTCTTTTGCCCACTTTCTTGAGGGGAACCAAATCTGACAGAACACTCAATGGGAAACTATAAAAGACAAAGCTAATAAATTAAGTATTTTCAATAATGAGGACCATGAGTAGCAACTATATAGTCATTTAATGGATATCCACCACTTTGAAGACTTAATTTGACATACATTTATACTACTGATCAAAGAATTTGACTTAAAAATTACTGGATGAGATTCAAAGGTCACTTATCTGAACTGAGAAAAGATGGTCATAATGACACTTTGATTGTGTGCTACTGCCTGTGAAGCAAAGGCATCTGAAGCCACTTCCACCTTAAAGTGGTTAAGATCTTGAGCATATAGAACCCTCTTCCCTGAGGTGTGGTGCAATCACAAGCTTTCTTATCATCCTAAAGACCTGCCTACTATTATGTGTGCAACGCTATTATAATGAATCAAGTACAGAAGACACAGATAACAAGACTCCCTCTTTTCAAAGCTTAGGAAAGATAGGTATTGCAATGGGACCTACTGGCCTGACGCAGTGGGCTCCCATGGGTCTGTATTGTTGCTGTACCGCGGGCTGTACAGACTGCAGACTGCAGGGTCTGAGTGTTGATGTAACACGGATCATCAGAAAGATCTATTTTGTAGGCAGGCTTCAATAATGTTGCCTCTTTTTTTGTCTTCTGTGATCTTTCAACACAGTTACCTGCAATTAGTATATAGTATGCATAGATTTCCTCTTTCCTTTTTTCTTATTTAAAATAACTGTAAAAGCTGAAATAGGAACGTTGTTATTCTTATATATCCACTAGAGTCATTCACAAAGAAAACAGAAATTGGCAGATGAACTAGTTTTTTCCATATGGCTAGAAGGCACAAGACACACTACCCAAAATGAGTTAGAAAGAAGTTTTCAAAAACATTATGCACTGATTCAGTTCTGCTTCAATCAATGTCAGCAGTAAACCCCCTGCTGACTGAAAAGAAATTAATATATATGACTTTACAGAAACACAAGCCATGTATGTTGTTTGCTGTAAAACCCCTTCCTTCCCCTCTGCACCACAAAAAAAGCTTCTGGGAAGCTGAACAATTCTCTCTCATGTTAATTCTGGTGGAGCAGAGAAGATGGAGGAGGTTGGCGCTTTTTGGCTCTGTCTAGAGAGCCAAAGCCACATCTGTCAGGTTAGGATCCAAGCCCAGGAACAGGCTAACAGAGTATCCCCTGCAGGGTATGAAAATAATAGCACTTCAGCTAGCCAAATAGCACACATAGTTTTGCTCTAGCAAATGTTTTATTCATAGATCTATTCATTCATTCTTTTATTTATTCATCCTCTCTTTGTAGAATCCATTTTATTCTCCTTTTCTTAAATAAGAAATAACACAAGAAACTGAATTATCCCCTGCAGAGAGTGTAATGGATCAGTTTAAGAGCAGTGCAGGTGGGAATTCAAAAAGGACCTCATTATGCAGTGAAAGAGATGAGCTGAGGAAATGTGCTCAGGGCATCAGCTGTAGCAAAGGAAGTCCAGAAAAAGATGCAGGCTGATGATCTCCTGGAGTCCCAGAGAGCAGATACTGCTAAAGGCAAACTGATCTCAGGCAGAAAGCTACCCAAGGCAGGGGAAGGGCCCAGTCACACTGAGAAGCCAGTGACTCTGGAACCAAGGGCATGGGCTCTGCTGGAACAACCACCCAATGTTGATAATGTGGGTCTCATGAAGCATTTGTAGGGGAAAGGAGTATCTTCAGAGGCTCATAAGCAATGAAGTATCTTTTTCAAAGTGTATGAAAGGGAATAAACCACCAAAGAGTATGAAAGAATAAAAAACAAAGAGCTACTGTACAGTATCATGACAAGTAAATCAAGTAAGTCTGCCAGCAGACATGAAGATAGATTAAAGGCCTTTAGAAAAGCTGTAAGGCTTTTTTGTCTACCCTTCATCTAAGGAACTGCAAATGGCCCACTAACTAGAACACTTTTCTTCATTGTATCAAAAGCCAAGGCAATCTGCCTTGGTTAATTCTGCCTATGCATGAGAATGAAAAGAGAGTACATACCCACAGTTTTGTTTTCTTCTGGACAGTTTTCATATATACTGATGAATGTTGGGCTGCATGTCTGTAGAAAAATTGTAAAAACAGTCACATAAAGTAATCCCTTAGAAACCCCAGATAACTTAAAACATCCATGCACCTGCTAATGGGGATACAGGCAAATAAGTGTATCTGCACCAAAAAAATTCCTATCTCCTCAAATAATATTTCATGCTGATACATTTATTTCTACAGGGCATCATGTCTGGACATACTCCAACCTTACAGAGGTTAACTGCCTAGTTTTATATCTCAGATTTAATATATATAGTATAACTCCTCCGTAATACAGTTCAGATTTTCTTATGTTTCTTGCAATAAAACCAAGAAGAAATAAGTACAAACATCATTATTTGAAGGTGAAATGGTCACCAAGTTGTTTGTGCAGCACTAAAGGGTCACCAGAATTGAGAGGAAAAACAAAATAGCAACACCCTGCGAAAAAAGGGTTATTTGCAGGATAACCTCTTGCAATGACTCTGGCAAGCTTCACATGCAAACTCAGGGTATCATCAAACATTGTTTTAGATGTCTGGGGACTGCTGGGGAGTTGGAGAGCACCAGACCCACAGCCAAGATGTGGTATATGGCTGAGGTTAACAAAGCAGTAAGTGGATGGAGCAGTAGCACAGGAACACACAGGAACCCAGGAGCAGTTGTTGACAGACACAGACAACACTTGGGAACAGCAAATTTTTGGACAGCACCAATGGGATTAGAGCCGGTGCATCTGAGTGCACTCCCTCTGAGCAAAGCGGCAGTGCCTCCTTCCCTGAATGGAGGAATGCTGGTGGTCCCAAGAACTCACGCTTTGAAGTCTGTACAGTCAGTGTGAACTCAGTTGGTTTTACTCCTTGATTTCTCGGGTTTTATTCCCCACTATTCCAGTCAAGAGCCACAGACATATGCATCTTTTGCTGCTGTGGCTGATTTAACAGAGCCTCTTGAAATACTCCAAGGGTAATTAATGTTGTATATACATTGCAATCAGTTAATGTTGTATGTGTAGGTTGTAGAGCATAATGGACAAGATGAAATATTTAGCAGATCTCAGAATTAGGAGACAGGAGGTCCCAGATATTGCAGATGTTCTCTCAGACAAGCCATTTTAATCTGTATCTATTTTCTTCTCACAGCTAACAAGAGAACAAGGGAATATTACTTGGTCTCCTAAAAGTACTCTAAGGACAAACGAGTTAATATTCAGAAAGTGCTTTGGGATTCAATTATGTACTAAGCATCATTAAATCTAGCCTAAAAACCTCTTCCCAGGATAATCAGGACCTGGTTCTGATGTTAATGCCATGCTTTACACCACAGTAACACTTTATTATTCATTTCCATAACAGGCAGTGAACAGTTATCCAGAAGATGATGTACTTACCAAACAATACTGCTTTTTGCACTGTGCAAGACTGTTAGCCCTGTGGTCCATTTGCACTTTCATTCGCATGTCTAATACTCCACCAGTGGGAGGCTCTTTCCCTGGAATTTCGTTGTAATATTCATGATCTTCCCTCTCCTGTGAATTCCCAGCTGATCCATTAGCGTTTGCTGCCTCGCTGTAAAAATATGGGGGTGGGGTGAGGAAGGTGACTGATGTCATCAACTGCTTTCTAGTGTAGGCAAACGTTCCCAGTGTTTGCACATCGCGCATTACACAGATTAGCCATATGGAGGCTGTAAAGAGCTTTGAGCCTGAACTTTCAGAGCTTTATTTTTCCAGTTACTTCTTCTTGAATTAAAAATGGAATCATAGAATCAACCAGGTTGGAAAAGACCTGTAAGATCACCAAGTCCAACCTTTAACACAGGACTGCCAAGTCCACCACTAAACCATGTCACTAAGAGCCTAGTCTACACAGTTTCTGAACGCTTCCAGGGACAGTGATTCCACCACTGTACTGGGCAGCTTGTTCCAGTGCCTGATCACCCTCTTGGTGAAGAACTCTTTCCTAATGTCCAATCTAAACGTCCTCTGGTGCAGCTTGAGGCCATTTCCTCTTGTTCTATCACTTGTTACCTGAGAGATGAGGCCAGCCACCTGCTCTCTTCATCCTCCTTTCAGACAATTGTAGAGAGCGGTAAGGTCCCACCTGAGCTTTCTCTTCTCCGCACTAAACATGTCCAGTTACCTCAGCCATTTCCCATCAGATTTGTGCTCCAGGCCTTTCACCAGCTCATTGGTCTTCTCTGGACCTACTCCAGCACAGTCACTTAAGTTCGGGGTGTAGGGAGATAGACTCATTTTCTCAGCAACAGGCAGTCCAAATCCCTTTTCTTTCACTTGAAAATATAAGAGCCACTTACTGAAACTTTAAGAGTGCCAACACATTCTTCATTTAGATTAGATATGAGGAAGAAATTCTTTACAGTAAGGGTAGTGAGGCACTGAAATAGCTTGCCCAGAAAAGTTGTGAATCATAGAATAGTTAGGGTTGGAAAAGGACCTTAAGATCATCTAGTTCAAACCTCCCTGCCATGGGCAGGGACACCTCACACTAAACCTTGTCACCCAAGGCTATGTCCAACCCAGCCTTGAAAACCACCAGCAATGGAGCATTCACAACTTCCCTCGGCAACCCATTCCAGTGCCTCACCACCCTCACAGTAAAGAATTTCTTCCACAGATCCAATCTAAACTTCCCCTGTTTAAGTTTGAACCCATTACCCCTTATCCTATCACTACAGTCCCTCATGAAGA
>JASSUY010033432.1:43834-58551 GCA_032466535.1 Forpus xanthops
CTCAACCTGTGGGAGTTGCATTCTTTTGATTCTCCTTCCCATTTCCCCAGGACTGGGGAAGAAAGAGGGGGGAGTGAACAGAACTGTTTAAGAGCCCCAAACCACGACACCTTCCTATTTAGAGCAAATAGGGCGTGCTGAGTGTGCTGAGTGTGCTCAGCTGGGTGTCCTGATTGCCTTTTGGTGCTTGGGGTTCCTCTTGCCTAAAGAGAAAAAAGGTGGAGGTAAAAAAGGGCAGTGTAATGAGCTTCTGCAGTTCTTCAGGTCTGAGGTCTCAGTCCATATCTTTCCATCTCTGGCAGGTATTTTCCAACCCAGATATCCTTGCCAGCCATCCACTATTCTCTATAGGTGCCTCTCAGTTAGGGAAGCAGAAAGGTAAGGCATAAAGCACTCAGTGTTTATTGGTCTATATCAAAGACAGCTACATCACACACTTAGTACACTATAGTGGCCCACTGCACCTATTTTCTATGCTCGAAAAAAGAAAATTCAGATACATTCTCATGCAGGTGACTGGTTTGGACATACAGCGGAGCACTCAACTGCTCTGATCGAGGTTAGCACCACAGCTGCAAAACCACCTTTTGCTGACAATCACAGGCTTGCCCTGACTCATTGTTTTGAAGTCAATGGAAAAATGGTGACTTACGGGCTGCGATGTGCTCAGCATGTTTCCTTAACCTTGTCTGGACATCCACATTTGAGCCACAGCTCCCATGGGATCTCTGCCTCTGCCCTGGGCCTCTGCTACACCACTGTCACCTAGTCACCCTCTCAGGCTTTGGTTCCCATACTGAGTGATTCCATTTTGAGACCATAGCCTCAGCCTTTCTCTCATGGCTGAATTAAGACTTGGGCTTTCAAGGGCTGGGATTTTGTTTTGTTCTTAAGGGGAAGGGGATTAATTTGTTTAAGCTATTGGATTATTATCCAAAGAGCTAACAAAGAAACAAGTTAGTTAGGACAGTTTGTCTATTTTCAGATCAGTGCATCGGAGGAACACGCCACTGGGCTTCATTTCCTGAGAAGGTTTGGTTCAGAAGGGCTGAAAAATATCAGGAGACTGCACAATGGCAAGATGCTCCACGTAGGAATGTCCAATGGAGAGGTGCCCCAGCGAGGAGCGTGGTCTACCCAGGACTCTGCATCATGCCCAGGGAGCAGATTAGACAGCAAGTAAAGCCAGCACAGTGCCAGTGACCCGCAGTATTGCTGCTGCCTCCTGCTCATTTAATTAAAATGTTCTGAGTGAAAAAGCAGGGAAGAGGAGGAGTCTCATGGTGACCTACCCAAGGGGGGTGAGAAGCACAGCCTTTTAAACAATTCCCCCTACATAGCTGAAAATACAGTTTTGAATTCCTGATATCCTTGTTTAGCTCCCGTTTCATTTAGCTGTTACCAGCAGAAAGGCCAAAACTCAGAAGAAACTGAAATAAAAAAGGGAAAGGCATCCTGCAGGACAATCTTGCAGATTCCAATAATCAACTTGGAAAATGAGAGCTCATCTTCTCATTCAATATTAAAGGAAATTAAAATCAGAGCCAAGACATTAAGGCTACTTGGAGCCTATAAGTCTAGCTCTACCTAGAAAGAAAACCAGATACAGAATAAATTGGAAAAACAGTGAAGTCATCTGTTTGTCAGGTGGATTCTCACACACTTCAGGCAGCCCATGTAGAATAAGGAGCTGTAGGCAAAGCTGCCAGCATCAGAGCGCACTCTTGTACAAGCCAGTGACTGCCCATTTCACCACACTCCAAAGCACCTGTCCTCCAAACAGAAGCCAAGAAGTAAGCAAATAGTTTCTACTTAACAGTTTCTTTCTGGTAGGGGAAATCACCTCCTCACGGGTATTTCTTGCAGCATACTTTTGCCTGGTTTTCCAGGGGATCTAACAAACCTAACTATTAGTTTAAAGGTGTGAAAAGCAGCAGTTTGGTAAACCATGCTGCTACAACTGAACACTCCTGACCTTCAGTCATTTCCACAGGGCAGGCAGACCTGAATTAGAAACTAGTACATTAGGAAGAAGAGAAACTCTGGATATGTCTACAATAAATTGGAATAGGATTTATAAAGAATCTGTGCTTTCTTGCTGGAAAATCTCTATTAATTCCTTCTTACAGCACTCATTTTCAAACAGTTGCACAGGCAAGTCTCTGCTTTTAGATCTGCAGTATGGCATATACCTGTGCAAGGCTGACTTGTCACCTTGTTCCCGGATGAATGGGCAACCTTATGGGTTCTGGCATTTGCTTGTCCCTTTGGTATCATCCAAATCTGAGGCAGTAGCAGAAAAAGTGGCCTTGTGATTCCAGTCATGTGGCTGCATTTTTTCTCTTTTCTCCTCATCATTCATCCCAAAACAAAAAACTTGGGATTTTTATTTGTTTTCCTTTTAAATTGCCCTGAATGAGATAACTCCACTTGCAGACTCTGCAGCAGCTCTTCCTGACCCTGGGAGCCACACAATGAATTGGGAGAGCTGTGAGGAATTTAAGTAGTTCGTGTAGTTTAAGGCAAAGAAAACCCTGCTCCTCGACTCCTCAGGCATCTTCTGCCATTTGAAGTAAGAGTCCCTGTCAGTCGGTCCTGCAGTGCCCACACAATTACATAAACTGGACATTGTTTCATCGACACAATGAAAAGTTGTGAATGGAAGAGTTCTCTTCACCATCCTGAAGAATGTTCCTCTCAAGCACGTTGGTCCCTGGGCTGTCACCAGCAGCAGACCTACTGCAGAGCCAGAGGTCCCACTCCTGGCCTCAGCAGGTACCCATACATTGCAGGGGGAGTTTCCCAGGGGCTATTCTGCTGGGCATCAGTTCAGCGAGGATCCAGGCTGGCACAGTTCCCTGGGAACACCTCTATGGGATCCAGGAGGTGGGATGGGGAACCAGGACCACCTCCTTTTGACTGGGACACGGAGACTCCTGAGCACACAGCTGTAAGCAGCTCCCCAGTTCCTGGGCAAGATATACTGAAACAGGATAGTGTCACAGCCCCTACATGGCTGAGTGCTGTGGGAGCCAACAGCACAGAGAATTCTTGCTTTCTGCCAAAAAACCCTGGTGCAGCCCCTCAGCCCCCCCCACGGCACTGCTCCCTCTGCCCACTGGTTAGCAGCAGCCACCCAGCCAGGATGCAGCAGGGCTCAGCGACAAGGACAGCCCCATTTTTGGCATCCGTAAGTGTTCACATCAGCTCATCGACACAGTTTACAGGTTTACTCCGGGTCTGCACCTCTGCAGTGAAACCTGCGGCCAATGCTCCTCCCTGCTCCTCCCAAAGCACGGATATGCGGGAGAGAACAGCACTGGCAGTAACAGTGAGCCACTTTGTTTATTGTTCCTCCAAATGAGAGTAAAAGAAGAGAGATGGGCTGATGTAAGCAACTAAGTATGCTGTTGAAGATTTGCTTTCAAGCATCTAGGGCTCTGCCTACACTATCTAACAGAAAAGGATTGTGTGGCTCAACAAAGTTGAAATTAATCTTGCAAACAAAGTCAGCTTTCTTCCACCAGCCCACCCCAGCAGCACATTTCAGATGCACTTCGCCCCTCAGTGCCCAACCATTTTCAAGTTTATGCCCTGATCTGAGATACAGAAGCCCTTTTCCCATAAATGCCCAAACAGAGTGACTAATAATAAGCTTGATTTAACAGAAGTGGGAGATGTGTAAGAGGAAAAGAGTTGAAAGGCTGGACAAGAGAAGTGCACATCAGGGCCCCACAAAGGCAGGACCTACCACAGAACAAGCCCAAACATGTTTTGAACTGAGGACAGCAAGCAAAGCACATTTATGGGAGACCATTCCAAAAAATACAAAGCCCGTCAAGCAGAGGAGCCTGTTACCTGCATTGTGATTTCTGGAGGTTGCTTTTGTCATCTACCTGGAATTTGAAATCACAAGTTTCTGCAAAATGGGAGGGACGTCCTAAGAGCATGTGAGCCAGGTCACAGGCAGGCAATGGCAGAGCTGAAAGGGAAACCTGCTGCAGTGAATGCAGCCTCCTCACCTCACAGCCGTGAGGACTGATAACAAACACTTCAGTGCTGGGCCCTTCCCTTGCCATGCTGCAGTCATTCCGCCTGATGGCCATACAGTATCTCTGCATCCCATGGTCATTCATAGCACTGGAGAAGCTATTTTCTGCCTTCCCCAGCCCTGTGCCTGGTAAGCAACTGAAAATGCAAGTCCAGCAGGAAACCAGAAAATAAATCTTCCATGCTCATCTCTTGACTCCTCACTCATGGCACTTTGGCAAACAGGAGTTTATTGATCTTTCCAACATTCATAAGGGGTCAGTAAATAATATCTTTAATTTTAAAGATCAGGAGACTGAGAATGCACATACACCTAAAGCAAGACAGGGAGCAGACGTAATTAGAGACCCTTTCTACATCAGTTTAAAACAGAAGATGCCTCTTTGTTTAATGAAATGCCATTGAAGTAAAAGTATTTTTTACCCCCAGTACAAGTAACAAAGATGATTAAAATGGGATCATTTCCAATAACTGTGGTTTGTGCTTTGTGCATGCTGTCTATAAACTTACTCCCCTGGGAGAACAATAGGGGAATAATCAGTGTTATCTTTGCTCCAATCAGCTTGCAATCGATCAGACTTTAAAGTTTGCATGCATGAGCTCAGCACTTCAGCATTCAGTTTGCAAACAGTTTAAGTTTTGAATTTCTCATGCATAAAAGAGCCCATTAAGGTCAGCACTGGCATGTTTTTTAGCTGATGGAAATATTCCCATTGCTAAGTTTTCACATAGCTCTGGTTAACAAAACCTTGCTAATTTGGGCCAAATTTAAGGTGGCAAGCTCTTGTCACACAGTACTTCATATTCATTATTTTCCACACAAACCATCCAACACATACTTCAGTGTCGTGCAATCAGGAGATCACTCTTTGGCTGAGGCTGTTGAAGAATACAGTGGCTTTGTCCGAACGCTCCAGGCTGACTGCTTTGGTGTAAGAGTACTACATGGCTCTTTTTCATCGGTAAACAGCCAGGATGAGGGAAGGATATTTGTATCTAGGCACCTCTCCATATACACATGCAGGAACTGGGTGAGTGTGTGCTTATGCTGATTGTAAATGTCAACAACCACTGATTTTAAATACAAAACAAATGGGGCAGCTTTCGAGTGTGGTATACAGGCATTTAAGGAATTAATTTTTTTCTATTTCTTCCTTTTAGCTGGTAAGTCTAGGAGCCAATAGGTAGCAAAGTATCTCTTCATGTTCCTTTCCCTTCTCCACAATTTCTTTGATACAAACACTTGAGGAAGCAAAAGAGCATCTGTAAATCATCCACCAGCAGGAAGGAAGATTTGGGCAGGCAAAGGAAGCCTCAACCACACTCCTGGCATCCTCAGCATGAACCATGCCAGAAAAATAGCTGAGGGGAGGAGGGAACATGTCTAAAGCCAAGCCAAAATATTCTGCCCCCATCCACCCCTCCAAAAAGCCTTTGGAGGTGCTGGGATGCCGGGTGGGTGCTGGGGCTGTCCAACAGAGCACTAGTCCTGGCTGCTGGACTGCAAGTATGTCCCAGCCACATGCAGCGCTCCAAGATGGAAAGGGGATGCTTATTTTGACAATTTAAACACTCCTGCACTGACAGACTTACAAGGATCAACATAAAAATAAAAATGAGCTTTTCTGCTCCTCACAGGACATTTCAGCAGCACCCTGGGCACATATACCAATAATCTACAGCCAGCATCAATCTCCAACAGAAGTTGCAACTCCAGTAAAGACCACAAAATATCTCGTATTTAAACCATATTCAGTTGTATCTAAGAGTGAAACATTCATCTTTTTCTGATGTGCAGGCTGGAAACTGAGGTCTGCAGATATGGCTGTATTTCAACATGTTTTCCTTGTGACTCCAGTAAACGTGGCCCTGGTCCAGATGGGGTCAAGCAATGCCATACACCTGATAAAAAGTCACTAGAAGGCCTTGCTGGATTGAGGGATCGATGGCACTTTCTGCATCAGGTGTGAAGCAGAGTGGCAGGGAGGCTTGTGAGCACCCAGGCTCGCTGCCTCAGCCACCCTGTGCCCTGGGGGAGCTGTGCGGGCAGTGCTGAGCCCATGTGTGTGGACTGGCTGCTGACAGTACCCAGCTAGCTAGGGATGTCTGCACTGTGCTGCGGCTGCAGGGGGAGGCACCCCGAACAAGAAGTGAGAGAGAAATGAGGTCTGTGGCTGAAACAATTCCTTTTCCACTGCAAATAGCCTATTGTAATGATCAAGTAATTCAAATCATCGCTTGGGAAAAACAAAACACAAAAAAGCCAAAACATGCAAATTCACATTCAGAGTGTCTCAGAGCTTGGCATGCACCCCTGGCTTCATACAGAAATTAGCGCGCAGCTTTTTCACTCCTAGGCTGAATTTTAGTTTGATTTCACTTACCTGGTGACTTGCGTTCGTGTGCCAAAGTCCAGGGACCTCATTGACTGCAGCACTTCAATGCAGCCCATGTACTAGGGAGAACAGAGACACAGAGAAAGGAGGGATTTTGTTAATATCTAGCATACAGGTAAGAGGAGGCTACAGAAGGAAACAAATGTGATTTTAGTCCACTAAGTATATGCAGAACCACAGGCTAAATGGAAAATCAAATCAGCCATCCTAAAGCTGCTTCCTAAATAGATTTATTTACTGAAAAGTGTAGAGATGAGCAATAAAGATACCAGTGGTTTCAATAACAAAGCATAAAGAAAGATAAAGCCTCCTGGGGATACAAAACCCAATCATTCTTTTTTCCAATTCTGCTTATTCTCAGTGATTAGCCTGTGACACTGAGCTGGAAGGAATACATGAACATTAGAGGGAAATTCCTCCTGGAGCAGGGCTCTGGAAGCCCCACAAGGCCAATACACTCAAAGCTCCTGTGCTAAAGAGCTGAACGTCCCTTCAGAGCAGGGGGAGGCATTACTAGGCATGAGGAAAACCACTGGCTCCATGCTGCTGCATGTCTGATGACAAATAACCTCCGCAGAAGATGAAGGAAGTAGAGCTCCAATTGCAGCTCATAGCAACAGCTCTTAAGAGGCTGCACTATTAACTGACCTGCTTGAAATTAGAGGCTGACTCCCACATTTCTGTTGCATGGGACAGAGCTGAAGGCTTTTTCTGTACTTGTTTGGGATTTGCATAAGCCTAATTTTCAGAAACATCAAGAATGTGATGGTACGTCAGCCCAGACTCCTTTGAGGTTATATACTAACCTATGGAACACTTCATTTCAATGAAGTGTGCTAGGATATGTCTATCCACTGAGTTTACCTCTCCCAAAGCATATTCCTGATTCCTTCAGCATGTCTGTTGATATCCATCTCTTTGCTGTTGAAGCACTCAGACATCTCCCCATTTCACAAGGCTGGCAGAGGTCTGGGTCTCTCTGCATCCCCCGCTTCCACAGTGGATTCTCCCAGAGAGAAAAGAGATTTCAGGATGCATCCTGCAGTTGCTCGCACAGTGCTCAAGGGCTGCAGTGACAGGCTGCCCGTGCAGCCTTCTTCTGCAGGAAGTCAAAGCCTCTGGGACACAGCAGGCAACCTGGAAATCCCAGGCAGGGACATGCATGCTCTGTCCTCATGCTCTGAATAGACAGAGGAAAGGTACCGTATTTACCTCCTCTGCCTCACTTTGCCTGTGAATTGATTTTTCTGCTGGGCCATTCAAAGGGGTGTGGGTTTGGGTATCTCTTTCAGCTTTGGAGACACTCAGAAACGAATGTATACGTTAAAAACCAGAACATTATGTGTGCAGTCAAGCAGGGATTCCACAACAATTGTATTATCTCTATTTTGGTTTCCTTCCAGAAAGCAATGTAACCCCTGGGAGAACTCCAGAATTAGGTCAGAGACCTGGAAGGACATCAATAAGAATCTGAAGGGTTAGCAGAACTGCTTCCCTGATGAACACTTAATGACTTGTTAAAGATATTCCTGCTTAACAGGAAAAAGCAAATGTGCAAAATATGTCTAGAGTCTCAGCTTGTAGCACAGTGGTGACCTCTGATCCTATGGTATAAGGTCAAACATCCTGTGAGCTGGTTGGCTGCTCCTCTATCCTTGAAAAAAAGAAGATTCAGAGGAGTAGGTGAGTCATATGTTGATAAGTGAGTCCCCATTGCATCCTGAGCAGATGCGTGGAAAGCTACTCTAAGCAAAGATGCAAAATCAATATTAGGTTTTTGCATAAGTGACCCTGAGTGAAGCTGAAATCATCAATGATTCACAAAAGACCTTTTTTTTGTCTTTAAAAGCCTGAGTAAGGAAGTGCATTAACATGGCACCTCGCTGCATCCCTCATTTATTTTAGCTGCTGTTGGTTATCCAGACCAGCACAGTTAGTAATGGCTGAACCGTCACATCTCAGCAAGAGGGTACAGAAAACCAGCAGAGCCCAGGGCATGGGGACCTACGGGACTGAGGCAGAGGAGGTAAGGGTCACAGAGCTGCAGAGGAGCCCATGGAGCACATAAAAGGACAATGGGATACCGGAAGCCAATTAAAAAAAAAAAAAGGCAGTCTCCAAGGGAGAAAACATAATTAACAAATAAAAAAAGAAATGATTAACCCCTCCATAGCAGAGTCTGAGAAGTGGTGTAGGAAAGAAAGGGGAAGGCAGCAGACAAGGACAATGCCTGTCTCAGAGACTTATCGTGTGCCCAGTAGTCCAGGAGAGGAAGCCATTGCAGGGCACAGCCTTTGCCTCAGTCCAAGCTATCCACCAGGTGTCTTTGTGACATGGTGATAGAG
Source organism: Forpus xanthops (assembly GCA_032466535.1). NCBI lineage: Eukaryota > Metazoa > Chordata > Aves > Psittaciformes > Psittacidae > Forpus > Forpus xanthops. Next base: position 52,626 of record JASSUY010033432.1, read on the forward strand.
ACATCGGGGTTCAGAGGCTTCATCTTCCAAAGAGGGAGCACGACTTGGCTTCAATGAGCTGCTGAGGAAAGCTGGGGAAGCTGGACACAGGCACAAGGGTGCTGTAACCTGCCCAGGACAAGCACAGATACAACTGCAGAACTCAGCAATTCAGCTACCTATAATAAAATCGAATGCCAGCACTGAAACGAGCTGAGTGCTGAAACCTTGACGTCGCCAAGGAAAGCGGATGCTGGACCCACTGATCTGCTGGCAGCAGGATGGAAAGCTCTTGCCAGGACGACCAACAGCTCTCAAGAGGGACAGGAGAGACTTGCTGGCCGTGATGGAAAGGGAACTGCTCCTCTAACTGTGACATGGGCACAGCTGTCCCCTGTCTCTCTGCACAGGGCTGGGGAGGGCATCAGCACCAAGGTCTGCTTTATCTCTTGATGTTTGTATCCAGAGGGTGATGTGGGGCTGGCTGCCATTTCCCCACGTGGGAGAGCAGAGTGGTTACTGAAGATGCACACATCTTCTCACATCTATTTACAAGAGATGATGGAGAGTGACTACAAACAGGATGAGGGACTGTGTGGGAGGAGATGTGAAGGCACTGGCAGAGCCTATGTGAATAAGCTTTTCAGGCACCCCCTAATCCAGACCCACGTCTCATTTCATTCCCTGCCATAACACAGTTAGTGGCTCCAGCTTGAATGACAATCAGTGATTCACCCACAGGAATCATAGAATCATAAAATTATTTAGGTTGGAAAAGATCTTTAAGATCATTCAGTTCAATCATTAAACCAGCACTGCCAAGTTCAGCACTAAACCATGTCCCTAAGAGCCACGTCTACCTAATTTTTTGCATGTCTTTTAAATACCTCCAGAGATGTTGACTCCACCACTTCCCCGGACAGCCTGTCCCAGTGCTTGGCAACCCTGTTCATGAAAAACAGTTTCCTGATACCTAATCTAAACCTCCCCTGGTGCAACTCGAGCCTATTTCTTCTTGTCCTGTCACATATTACTTGGGTGAAAAGACCAAGTCACACCTCACTACAGCCTCCTTTCAGGTACCTGTAGAGAGCATCAAGGTCTCACCTGAGCCTCCTTTTCTCCAGAATAAACAACCCCAGTTCCTTCAGCTGCTCCTTATCACACTTGTGCTCCAGGCCCTCCACCAGTTTCATTGCCCTTCTCTGGACCCTCTCCAGCATCTCAGTCTGTCTCGTAGTGAGGGGCTCAAGGGTAAGTGCCTCTTGCAATATTCCTCAGGTTTGTCACAGCTGTAACAAATACTGGCAGGAGATACAAGTGCCGTGGCTTTTACAGACATTGTTTAGAGACAACCTGAGCTCCGGACGGCAGCATTGTAGGAAGAGCAGGTAGAATATGAACAAGGACAAGGTAAATATCCATCTTGTGAATCCTGCGGCAAACTGCATACAAAGTATGTTTTGAAAGGTAACAGTGTGGGGATCATTGCTGCCCAGGCTCCTATTGAAGTATTGATACTCAGGCTCTCTGTTATTCTCATGAACACCTCAGGGAACAGCTACTGATATGTGTCATAGCTTCCTCACCATAGCCCAGGTGACACACAGCTGTGACACAGGTGCCCTGTCACCACCAGTCACACCGCCAAAGCTGATCCCCCCTGCATCACCTTCCTATGCCAACCCCAGAAAGCCAATCCCTGCCTCAACTCCAGTCTGCAGGGGACAGCTTCAGCCTTAAGGCATTTAATTACTTCACCATATTATTGCCTCTAAAATAACTGTGGATCCTCTCCACATAAGTGCCAAATCCTCTTCAGACTCCAATTAAGCTTCTAAGGCCAAAGATCCCTGGCAGCAGGAGTTTGTGTAACATAGACCTGACATTCCTTGTAAGATGCTCTCTGTGGAGATCCCAACCATCCCATACCTTAACAGGGCACAAGAAGCTTCACAGGGGCAGAAGGCACCTCCAAATGCCACAGAAAGGGCGAAGACCAGGGGGTAAGTATTGGGAGAACTGGAGTAAGGACTGGGAGCAGCTCCCACAGCTGCCCAGCCCCTCAATGTCTCACCCCCTCTTTGCCTCCAGGCAAGACCTTCCCCCTGCACTGTTCCAGTCACCATGCTGCTGCCCTATGCCCCTGGCTGCTTCCCAACCCTTCTGAGGCTTCATCAGCAGCTCCCAGAGAAGCCTCATGGTCCCTGGGGAAATAAGCACCTTGCCCATGATCTGATGCTGAAGCCCCCAAACCCCCAGGCTGCATATTTACCAACCTACTTCTAATTAAAAGTTGAAAAAAACAACCAAGAGATTGGGCAGGACACATCAGCAATGCTGTCACAGCTCTCCTGGGGCTGGCTGTTGCCAGTACACGGATGCAGGAGCAACAGTAGAGGGAAGATGCAGGAAAGATGCAGGAAAACATTTCCCTGTTGTGTTGAGAGGCTCCTGCCAGTGACCCCCCATTCAGAGCCATTCCCAGTGAAATGGGCTGATTCCAACAATACCATACTGCAAGCTCACTGGGAGGGTGGTGAGGCCCCGGCACAGGTTGTCCAGAGAAGCTGTGGCTGCCCCCTCCCTGGCAGTGTTAAAGGCCAGGCTGGATGGGGCTTGGAGCAACCTGGCCTAGTGGAAGGTGTCCCGGCCCATGGCAGGGGGTTGAAAAAGCATGAGCTTTAAGGTTCCCATCCAATCCAAACCATTATGTGATTCTATGAAATACAACCTGAGGAGCAGCAGGAGGTGATGAGCCCTTCCTCATTTCATACAACCTTCCCATCAAGTCTTCCTCTTTTTTTGCTCTTTCTTTTGTCTTTCTTGCTCACATGCTCCCCTGTGGGTGAGACACCTCGGTGCTTCTTGCTGTAGGCACTGGGCCACAAACTGAAACTTGGGAAGTTCCCCCAGTGTTTCATCATCTCTTGCCCTTATCAAAAACTGAATCCTTTAAGTGTGCCTGTGCCATTAGCATTCCAGTACTTGAATCTCCATAGGTACCTCAAAGTCTTACTCATTGCACTGCACTGGCAGCACAGGAGGCAGATCCTGTACGGTGGGCACTGGGCATCACAACACCATCTACTAGCACAGGTCTTCTGCAAGCTGGCTGAGAGTGCAGCACCTGGAGCTGTGGTGGCCTCTGCACTGCCACCTTAAACAACAGCCTACATGCTCATTCATCTATCTTAGCAGTTTGCTGGTGTCAAAACTTCAACTGGTCACATTAGTACTAGAATTTAAAGAAAAGAGAACATACATATTGTGCTTCTCATCCCTCCACCTGCTGCATCCCAGGTGAATGTTCCAGGCTTCCTGTGGCTCCACTCACAGCAGCCGGTGCCATGCTGGGACACCATCACTTTTCAGCCAACATCCCATCAAACCAGCTGTGCTATCACTGCTGGATGCCAGGCAGACATTTCATTCCTGCCTGGGGAAAGGTGAACACGGCTATTTCCCCAGGTAACTCTTCCCCCCTCTCGCTTGCCTGCCCTCCTGCTGCATTTGTAAGGTGATTGACTGGTTCTTCCTGGCCTTGCACCTTTCTTTAGACTTTCCTGCTTGTGAAACATCACAAAAGAAACAGATTTTCCAAGTCTTATAGCTCTTTTACCCCTGCTGGCACATTTTGATACCTCTTTTACAACAAACAGCTTACACACACATACTCTTAGCACTCTGCCTGCAGCTCACCAGGAGAAATAGATGTTGGTTAATAACCCACTGTACACCCTGCTACTGCGGTCCTCCTTGTATGTCAGTGACAGGCATGAGGACTATGAGAGATGCAGGAGCTCTTGGCCAGATCAGCCATTACCATGAGTATTTCTGAAGCAGGTTTAGACTGCTTTCTCTGCCATTTCCCCATGGTCTGCACTGGCTCCCTCCATGCAAGCAGCAGGCAGGTTTTGCCTGAGATTGCTTTTGACAGAAGAAACGTAAGCATTAAAACATACAGGGTCAGAGATTCAGAGCACAGAGAAGGAAGTGTTGGCCAACAAATGGTGAGGTTTGACCACAGAAAAGGAGAGGAAAAGAAAATGAGAAAGCTGCCAGGTGTGGCAGGTGTGGAGGGAGCAAAAGCAGTCTCTTCTCAGCCACGGACTAATTAGATGATACCCAACAACCCCGGCTCACAATATGACAAATACCAGGAAAGGCTATTTCAGGATGTCTTCTGCAGAAACATGCAGGGGTTTCTGTATATCATCATTACCAAGAAAATCAGCCCTACAGCATCAGAGGAGGGCAGCTTTGGGATCCTGCCTGCTCACCTCCCAAGGCAGAAGGTCTGGGGGAAAGGTGCTGCAAGCAGCAGCAGTGGTCCCAGCATGTCTCCCACACCCTCCATGACAAATATCACAGAGGCATGGACCAGCCTATACCTAGTGCCTGGGAGATGCTCTGTGAGGGATGGGAAGCCCTTTTCATGGGCCTCCTTCTCCCTCCAATATGCATTTCAGGCCAGAGTAACCCCCTGTTTGAATTGCAGCTCAGCTGTACTCCTCAGAGAGTCTAAAGATAGTCTTTTGGAAATGGATTGTTCTATTACCTCTGGGAGTCCCTGTGGTCCTTTTATCTCACTCTGTTAGACATCACAGCCCTACATAGGCCAGGAAACAGTAAATACATGGGAGAAGTCAGTGGTTCGGGGCACTGACTTCAGGATTGGGAACATGGAAATCACCCTGCAGCCACCTGAGCAGTTTGCCCTGTCAGAGAATGGAAACCCTGTGAAAAGTACTCACCCGCACGCTGTAGGTTGTTCCCTGCTCCCCCACGCTTTCACGGCTGTGTGCAAGGCTCCTATCCTGCCTGCCCATGGGAGCGGCCTCCTCTGCTGCCCGCACAGCATAGTCACCTGCTGCCTTTGGAATTAGGGCCAACTTGTCCAGGTCAGGCTGTGGGTAAGAGGCCGACAGGCAGCTGATCTCAGGTGAAGTTGGGCTGCTTGGGATGGCAACGCACTCAGTGAGTTTAATCCTTGGCACCTCTTTCATACCCAAACAGAAGCTTTTCAGCCCCGGCAGATTTGATGGATTGGCAAGTTTAATGTTAGCCATGCGGGGAATCAGTGTGCACAGGGTGCTGCAGGTGTCCTGTGGCCCCAAGGAGACATCTTCCACCAGTAAATTAGGTGATGAAGAATGGGAAGAAGAGGAAGAACCTTTAATATTTAATGGTGTATTTTGCGTACCTTCATCAAGGGATGTTATTGAGTCATTCCTGAATCGGCTATACTTAGCTCTGTGCAGCATTCCTGGATATCGGAATAACCCTACATACAGGACGTGTCCACCGAGGCTCTGTTGGCTGCGTTCTCTCATAGCCTTGGCAGGTCTGTAACTGGATAGTCTTGCATAAATTGGCACTTGTAGATGAATTATACAGAAATCAGGCAAGTCAAACAATTTTAAAACCAGAAACCTATTGGATGTTGTTACTGACTCCCTCTTGAGCGGTTTATTTTCCTCAATGGACAAGGTCTAAAACTGAATGGGCACCTGGTATTCTGCAAACAGTAATAAAAGCAGCATACAGGAAAGCACATCAGTGATACAGCAGCTTAAGCCGAAGAACCACTCTCCAAACTTGCCTTCATTCCTGCCTCACGCCAGGCACTAAAGCCCCCGCAGCTCTGAGGACTCACAGCTGGAGCACGGTCAATCGCGGAGTCCCGGCTGCAGCCAAAGCTCAAGCGTTTCCCACGCAAAGCAGAAGACAGAGCTACGATCTCCAACGCAGAGCGGGCATTGCCCCGCGAGGCGCACGGCTCTCGGCACTCCCACCGCCGGCTGCCCCGGAGGCGAACAGCATCCCCGCTCCGCTCCGCTCCTCCTGCCGTCAGGAGCAGCCCCGCTATGTGCAGACGGGCGGGGAGCACCGAGGCGGCCCTAGCCCCGCTCGGTCCCTCTCGCAGCCCTCCAGCACCGCGATG
>JASSUY010033433.1:0-19608 GCA_032466535.1 Forpus xanthops
GTGTCCCTGCCCATGGCAGGGGAATTGGAACTAGATGATCTTAAGGTCCTTTCCAACCCTAACTATTCTATGATTCTTTGATTCAAAGATTAGGGACATTGTGAGACAGTGACAAAGTATAGTTCTAGCCCTGACTGGATGCAAAATGATGTATAGGAACTGGGAAACTTTTGCTATCGGTGTAGAGGAAAAACATGTGGCTTGATGGTGCTTATTTAGGAGAGAATTTGGATGGAGTGAATTGTTACACTGATGGGGTGCTGGAGCAAGACAGGCTGTACATACAGCTGGTCTTGACCATAAAAACTTAAGAATTCAGGGCTGGAAGTATAAAACTTTTACAGGAGGCAAGAGGAAGAAGGGTGTTTAGACAATAATCAGATTTGGTTTTTTTTTTTTTTGGTTATGTTTTTCTTCACTAAGTAATTTCTCTCTTATTAGATGGATCCATCCTTCATTCTCTACCATGCCAGTTGCAGAAATAATTCTTTGGGCAGCCTTGTCCAATGGTAGCAGAGGTTACTCTTAGACCACTCACACCAATGGAGCCATCTGGTTATAGCTGATAGCAGGCTGTCGACTGGATTATTTTCATGATGAATATCCCTGTGCACTAAGAGAAGGAGGCATTCAATTTTGTATCCAAAAGAGAAATGCCTACATGTAATTTTGTGTAGGATATTATTTTTTTTGCTAAAGTCTCTCATTAAACAGAATGGCATCTAAAACAATTGCAATTCATTTGCAGCAGCCTGAGGGAAGAAAATGCCAATAGACAGAAATGACATTTATAAATGCTGACTAAATGAGCAATGTAAAAACCAAATAAACCCCAAATCCCTATACCTTCTTCCTCCATCTCAAATGAACCCATTCACTCCCTTCAACCTTTAAAAGGAAGACAGCAAATTCAAGTGGGAATGATCTAGTCTTGAAATTTTAACTGGCCGTATTTTTGAGTTTTCTGCATGACGGGTGTCGACCTATATTTAGGACTTATGTACAAATCTGATTAAAAAGGGCTAATAATGAGCATGTGTGGTGTGAGTGTGGGGTGTGTGTGTCCCACATTATTCCATGTGTTCCCTGTGTGTTGAGTATTGATGAAAATTATATAGATTGAGGAGGTTGGAGGAAGAAGGCTTTCGTTCTTAGAATAATGTTCAGTCTCATACAGGCTGTCTGCAAATTTCAGAGGATTTGCATGAGACTGAGCCAATTATCTAAGATTCAGCCAGCAGAATGTCAGAATAAACCAATCTGAGTTAATACAGACAACTAGAATTTGAGTCAGACTCCAGTCTCAGAGAGGTATGAACGTAATTCTGTCTCTGATTAAGCACAATGCAAAATGCAAAGAGATTCAAAATAAATTACTGAATCAGTCAAGAAACTGCTGATATGCTGATATTCTAGCATTCTTGTTTTCTTTGTGCATTTTGGCTATGTTTTCTGCACATTGCAACAATCATGATATTAAAGAAAATTCTTAACTTGTTATGAATTTGCTCTTTAACTATGTTTTCTAACATAAATGTTATCTTCAACTGATTATGTCTTATGCTTAAATTTAATGTAGTAAAACTCACATAAAATAATTCAGCCTATTAATTTTACCTTTTTTGTGTATGAGTGAACATGGGCAGGTGGCTATTAAAATTTTGTAAAATTCAGTACATCCTGATAAGGGAATCTCTGAAATTTCACTTTAAGTAGACTTTAAGTCTTCTTGTCTTCTCTGCTAGTCAGATGACATAATATACATAAATATTTGACTACATTAAACACAAATACAAAACTTTTGATTGGAAATCAGTACATGGTTGATAGCATGGACAAAAATATAAGGACTAAATCAAAGGCAGGTGCTTCAGAAGGCAATCAGTCTGGATATAAAAACAGCTGTGCTGGAGCCAATGTTCATAGGTATTTTACAGAATTACATAAAATAGAAAAAAAAAAATGCAGCAGGGAATGCAGTAAGGAATCTCCCCTCAGAGGAAATCAGCAGTGTGAAATGCCAGATCTGTAATTCCCAAAAGACAGTGAAACTAAATCTTACTTCTCATAATAAAAACCCACCCTAAAAATAAAGAAAATGCTTACAGTTAAAAATCCACAACAAACCAATCAACCAACCAAAATGAAAAAAGAAAAAGGCAAAAAGGGTGGAAGCAAGGAGAGGTAGCCTGGGAGGAATACAGATAAACTGTCCAAGCAGCCAGGAATCAGGTTAGGAAAGCTAAAGCCTGCATAAAATTAAATCTGGCCAGGGGTGTCAAGAGCAACAAGAAAAGCTTCTGAAGGTATAAAAGGAAGACTGAGAAAAATGTGGAACCCTTCTGGAAAGACATGGTAGACCGGGTTACTTAGGAGAGACATGAATTAGACTGATGGACCATTTGCTGGATAAGGAATTGGCTTCATGGTTGTACTCAAAACAGTTGCTGTCAATAGCTTCCCAAGTGGAGATCAGTGATAGTTGTCTTCCTCAGGGGTTGATATTGGGGCAGAACCTGTTCAACATCTTTGTTGGCAACATGGACAGTGGGATTGAGTGTGCCCTCAGCAAGTCTGCTGATGACACTAAGCTGTGTGGTGTGGTTGACATGCTGGAGGGAAGGGATGTCATCCAGAGGGAGCCTGAGACTCTTGAAAGGTGGGCCAGTGCACACATCATGAGGTTCAAGGCATAATGCAAGGTCCTGCCACCTGGGTTGGGGCAATTCCAAGCACAAATTAAGGCTGGGCAGAGACTGAATTGAGAGCAGCCTTGAGGAGAAAGACTTGAGGGTGTTGGTTGAATCAGAGCTCAACGCTGCCCAGAGACTGAACTTGCAGTTCAGAAAGCCAAACATATCCTGAGTTGCATCAAAAGAAGTGTGACCAGCAGGTTGAGGGAGGTGATTCTCTCCCTCTACTCTGCTCTCATGAGACATCACCTGCAGTACAAAAATAAGAAAGATGTAGACCTGGCAGAGCGTGTCCAGATGAAGGCCATGAAGATGTTTGGAGGGCTAGAGCACCTCTCCTCTGAAGACAGGCTGAGAGAGTTAGGGTTGTTCAGCCTAGAGAAGAGAAGGTTCCAGCGCACCTTAGAGCAGCTTTCAGTGCTTAAGGAGGGCCTGCAAGAAATCTGGAGAGGGGTTTTCTAGAAGGGCACATAGAGATAGAACAATGTAGAATGGCTGCAAACTGAAGGAGGGTAGATTTATATTAGATATTAGGAAGAAATTCTTCACTATAACAGTGGTGAGGCACTGAAACAGGTTGCCCAGAGAAGCTGTGGGTGCCTCATCCCTGGCAGTGTTCAAGGCCAGGTTGCACAGGGTCTTGAACAACCTGGTCTAGTGGAAGGTGTCCATGTGAATGGCAGGGGAGATGGAAATATATGATCTTTTAGGTCCCTTCCAAAACAAGCAGTTCTATGATTTCATATAATAAGAACATTTCATCCAGTCTGATTTTCACTGCCAAGTATACAAGCACTAATCAGCTGCTTGTTTTACTTTAGTATCCAAACAGCATTAATTAAGTCACTGGGAATTGCCTGCAACAGACATCCTGGTAGCTATTGCGTCTTCTACCAGAAAACCAATAGGGAACATGAATGCCTTGCTTCATCTGACTCAGTGATAAAGACAGCACACATATTTTAAGGTTATATTTAAGTTATTAGAACACAGTCTGATGTACCATACCACCCAAGACCTGGAAGGTAGGCAGAGGGACAGTGAGAATGAAAGCCTCAGGCTCACTGTAGGAGAGGATCTGGTCTGAGACCATCTTAGTAACCTGAAAGCATACAAGCTGATGGGACCTGAGGAAATCCATCTACAAGTCCTGAAGGAGCTGGCAAATGAAGTTGCTAAGACACTGTCCATCATATTTGAAAAATCTTGGCAGTCAGGAGAAGTTCCTGATGACTGGAAAAAATGAAATATAACCTCCATTTTCAAGAAGGGGAAAATGGATGATCCAGGGAATTACAGACCAGTCAGTCTCAACACAAAAAGGACATGGAAGTGTTAGAACAAGTCCAAAGGAGGGCCACAAGGATAACAGTGGGACTGGAGCACCTCCCATATGAAGATAGGATGAGAAAGTTGGGGCTGTTCAGCTTGGAGAAGAGAAGGCTGCATGGGGACCTCATAGCAGCCTTCCAGTATCTGAAGGGGGCCTATAGGGATGCTGGGGAGGGACTCTTCATGAGGGACTGTAGTGAGAGGACAAGCGGTAACGGGTTCAAACTTAAATAAGGGAAGTTTAGATTGGATCTGAGGAAGAAATTCTTTACTGTAAGGATGGTGAGGCACTGGAATGAGTTGCCAGGGCAGTTGTGAATGCTCCATCTCTGGCGGTGTTCAAGGTCAGGTTGGACAAAGCCTTGTGTGGCATGGCTTAGCGTGAGTTGTCTCTGCCCATGGCAGGGGGGATTTGAACTATATGATCTTAAGGTCCTTTCCAACCCTATCTGTTCTATGATTCTATAATTCTATGTATCTTCCTTGTAATAACAGTGCCAGCTGCAATGTCCTGAGTCAGTTTAATGAAATTTTAATTACTTCCTCTTTTTATTCAATACTGAAATATCAATTACCTTTGTAAGGACTGTCTCCAAGAGGATAACTTGGTACCAGACTACAGATTGAGTTGGTTAGACCTAAATTATTGTCAGATCACCTGTCAAGTGAATGTTTCATCTTGCTGACTTTTCTAAGCCTTGAAATATTTCATCAGCAGTACATTTTTCATTGTCTAACATGGACCAAAATTCTACTGTTCATAAAGCTGACGTGTGACCAATTGCTTCAAAAATGAGGATCAAGTACTTAAAACTGTATTGTAAGTAAGCTTAGGAGATTAGTAAACCACTTGAGTATGATTCAATGTATTAATTGCAGCCTAAGCTCTGAAGGAGGCAAAGAACTGCAGGTACTTGAGGAATCATCTCCAAAAGCAGCCACAATGAAAAAGTGTAACTCACCCTGGAGTGACCATGGTATGGAACAGATACAAAGAAATCATTAAATATTTTTAGTAGAAACAAAAACTGTTTGCATTTTGGGACAATCTGGAATTACGCTACTCCAAGATACTCTATATGGTCTTTCTCGTGAGACCTCACTCATAGTATTAAGTGCAGTTCTGGTGTCCTCAACATAAAAAGGACATGGAACTGTTGGAATAAGCGCAGAGGAGGGCCACGAGAATGATCAGGGACTGGAGAACCTCTTGTACGAATGGAGGCTGAGAAAGCTGGGGCTGCTCAGTCTGGAGAAGAGAAGGCTGCATGGAGACCTCATAGGAGCCTTCCAGTATCTGAAGGGGACCTATAGGGATGCTGAGGATGGACTCTTTATTGGGACTGTAGTGACAGGACAAGGGGTAATGGGTTCAAATTTAAACAGGGGAAGTTTAGATTGGATCTGAAGAAGTTCTTTACTGTAAGGATGGTGAGGCACTGGAATGGGCTGCCCAGGGAAGTTGCGTATGCTCCATCTCTGGCGGTGTTCAAGTCTGAGTTAGACAGAGCCTTGGGTGGCATAGTTTAAGAGTGAGGTGTTCTTGCCCATGGCAGGGGTGTTGGAATTAGCTGATCTTAAGGGTCCTTTGCAACCGTAACTACTCTATGATTCTATGATCACGCAGCCAGAGATCAGGTTAGGAAAGTTAAAGCCCTGATAGAATTGAATCTAACCAGGGATATCAAGGGCAGCACAAAAAGCTCCTATAGTTTCTCAGTGATAAAAGGAAGACTAGAAAAAAGGTCAACCTTTGTGAACGAAATGGGAGATATGGTTACCTGGGATATGGAGAAGGCTGAGGTATTCAGTGAATTTTTTGCCTCAATCTTCACCAGCAAGAGCTCCAGCCACTCTACCCAAGTTGCAGAGAGCAAATGCAGGGACCGGGAGAATGAGAAGCTGCCTGCTCTAGAAGACCAAGATAGAGAACATCTACGGAACCTGAAGGTGCACAAATCCATGTGACCTGATAAGATGCATACATGAGTGCTGAAGGAGCTGGCAGATAAAGTGGGTATGCCACTATCCATCATATTTGGGAAGCTGTGCAAAGCATTTCACACTTTCCCACACAAGATTCTTATCTCTAAATGGACAGGCATGTGTTTGATAAGTAGACCACTCACGGGATAAGGAATTTGTTGGATAGTTGCACTCAAAGAGTGTGGGAGTTAGACGTCCATGGGGAAACCAGTGATGTGTGACATCTTTCACACTCTCAAGGCAGAGACAATTTTTCCCTGAATATACCAATTACAGGTTGTTTAGGCTTTTTATTTTATATAGCAGACTATTGCTACTAGAGAAGCACACTGAAGAATAACAACAAAGCCTAACATTGGTTTCCCATGTTTCTCTTTCTCCGTGATTTATCCCAGTTAGACTGCTATGCCAAGACATTGTTCAGGTTTTATGGTAATGGCAATGATGTCTAACAGAGCTCCTGGGAATATATTTCTACATTTTCTTACCACAAATAATGGTCTGCTATGGTGAAGTTGGCCATGGTCCATTTGATGAATCTCAGTGTGGAGTCACTGCTGCTACTAAAATGTCAAGTAATAAGTGGAGTGAAAAAATTATGGAATTTAGGAAAAAAATATACAAGTACAAGAAAATCCGAAACAAAACTGAACAACTAAAGGTTTACTAGAAAACATCAACAATTTTTTAGACAAGCACAGATGTGTGAAAGGAAAATTTAAATTAGACAGTCAAGTGCAAAGCTTATGCTGATAAAAAAAATAGCTTAAGTTTTAAAAAGCATATATATATATATATAGACACAGTTGAAACTGAGTCAAGTGTCCCTCTAGGCTTTAGTGCAAATTGAATAGACATTGATGGATTTGTTTTCCTTTCAGATTAAATTGAACTTTTGATTTGAAAGTAGTTTACCTGCTCTTGCACTTGAAAGCTACATTTTTCCTTAACTAATTTTCTCTTGTTAAGGTACTTTAGTTTCATAGTTGTTTATAGGGGTTTTTACAAATTGGCACTGTAATCCTCTGGAAGGAGCAGGGAAAGTGAATAACATAAATAATACTGAGCAGTACTTTTCTGGATTGCTTTACCTCTACAGTGACCTGTTTGTTCTATTTTTTTTTTTTTTTGGGGGGGGGTGGGGGTTGGGGGTTCTTTTTTTAAAGTCCATTTTATGCTGTTAAGAACTTAAATACTCTTGAACTGATTTCTAGAGTCAGATATTACAGCTTCCATGGAGTAAAAGCTTTTCTGACCATTTTTAAGGTTTTGCTGCCAGTACAAGATATAAATATGAGTACTCATCTCCAAATATGTATTTGCTGTCTGCTTTGATACTCTGCCTGTGCAGATGTTGTGCTTTAAGCCTAGCCATAACTCAGAACCATGCAGCCACTATCTCACTCCCTCCCTTTTCTCCCCCCTCTCCCAGAGGGATGGGGAGGAGCATCAAAAGAATGATTCAACCCACGAGTTGAGATAACAGTCCAGTAACTAAGGTATAACAAACCACTGCTGCTACCACCAATAATAATAATGATAAGGGAAATAATGAGGGAAGAGAATACAACCTTTCACTACCTGTCAACTGATACCTGGCCCCCAGTTTATATACTGGGCATAATGTGCTGTGGTATGGAATACCTCTTTGGCTAGTTTGGGTCAGGTGTCCTGTCTCTGCTTCCTCCTGGCTTCCCTTCCTCCCTGGCAGGACATGAGACTCAGCAAATCCTTCGTCAGACTAAACATCACTGAGCAGCAGCTGAAAACATTGGTGTTATCAGTGCTGTTCGCAGGCTGAAAGTCAAAAACACAACATTGCACCAGCTACTAAGAAGGAGAAAAATGACTGCTACTGCTGATCCCAGGACAGTATCCACCCCTTATTCCATACCATTCACATCATGCTCAGATCCCACATTTTCAATGTACCATCATTCTTATTTCATATTCATACAAATATACAGCCACAGAGAGAGAGAGAAGAGAGATCATTCCTTAGTGCATGGACCAATCTCTATAAAGTTGCTCAGTCCATATGTTTTGTGATGTCAAGCTCTATCTCTTGTAACAGTCTATCAGAGCTGAAGAGGCTGTGTGCAGTGTTGAATCGTTGTCTGCTGATGCTGATCATTCCTTTACTGCAGAACTCTTCTGGTTTCATCAAAATTCATTCTTTGTTGGGCTGATGGTCAGAAGGAAGTCAGGGCCAGTTGCTGGTGACCTGAAGACATCTAATTGGTGGACTATAAAAAGTGCTACATAGCATGAAGCAGGATACAATTGAGTTCATTGGCTGTCTTCCCATAAAATCAAATCCCCTTGAGGTACACATCAGACTTCCCCATCTTCCCGTATTACCCACCAATTATATTCAGGTCTCTGAGCAAAAGCAATCCCATAAGTGGGTTTGCCTTTACCTGTAGCAGGAATAACCCAGACTGTCTTCCCCAGCAAATTGTTTATGTGCACAACAGGAATTTTGTCCCCTTCTACAGCATGTAGAAGTTCTGACTGGGCTGGACCAGCCCTGTTGGCAGATCCTCTGGTGATGACCACCCAGGTGGCTTTTGCTAAATGTGTATTCCGATATTTAAAAGTCCCACCACCCATTGCTCTTAAGGTAGTTTTTAGCATCTCACTGTACCATTCAATTTTCCCAGAGGCTGGTGCATGGTAAGGGATGTGATATACCCACTCAGTGCCATGCTCTTTGGCCCAAATGTCTGTAAGGCTGTTCTGGAAATGAGTCCCATTGTCTGACTCAATTCTCTCTGGGGTGCCATGTTGCCATTTCCTCCCAGTCAGGCTGACTTCAGCCTCCCGTACAGTTAACTATTGGAATCCTCCTGTCACTCCAGAAATATAAATGGGTTCCACCCCTTGACAGCTTGATGGCATCAGGGTACACTGTGCACCAGTATCTACTACAGCCTTATACTTCTGTGGGACTGATGTGCCACATTGTCATTCCCCTTGTCATGTCACTGGGTGCCTTAGCAGGTTACAGATTGTGCCTATAAAACACTGGGTTCAGCAAGAAGTCTCTCTGTTTATTTCACCTTCAAACACACAGAAATAATGAACACTGCAGCATAATCTGTTTTTTAAACATGGTTCACAAAGGAAATTATTTTCTACAGCAGCTGATACCCAGAACCCAGATGTTCAACCAAAGTGAAGTATGTACATGTACTGGCTGCATTTGAGCTCTGTTGATTAATATAGACCAAGCATCTTGCAGTGTACATTATATTCTCTCCCAGAAAAAATGTCTCCTTGTATTGATGCAGAGGTAACAAGTACTTGAGAGATACATGTCACAGAGTCCTTAAGGATGATTGGATTATCATGTTTCTTTCAGCCTCGATGCTTCTGTAGAAGCTTCTATCCATTAGAGATAGAAGGGTTTAGGCAGGTTATTTCCCCAAAATACAGCCTTGCTACTCAAGCCATCAAACCACTTCAGATGGTAGCAACGTTTTGTTCTTAACTAAAGGCCAGAGGGTGGCTATAAGACTCTAAGTTAGATTTAAGGATAATTCAGCATCTACACCGGAGTGTAGAAATTAACAAAGACAAAAACCTCCATGCCCAAATGTGAGGTTCTACTGGTATTTTTGCTGCATTTGCAGGACAAAGTTTATAGCTGGAATCAGTATCCTTATTAGACAGAAAAACCTTACAGAATTAATTTAGTTGTACATCTAAAGCATTATATTGAAAGGTATGTCGCAACTTTTGGTGTTCTATGACATACCCAGAAAGTCTTGTTTTTTTCTGTTCAAAAGAAATGTGTGTGAGGTGGAGAACAGTGGTGGGCATACAGTCTCTTTCTGATGTTATAACCTTAAATTATACCTTACACCTTGAATAACCTAGCTAAAGAAAAATATTCAGGGAAATACATCTAGTAGAATACCAGTAGTATGTAGTTTACCCTATTCTCAGGACTATAGGGCCCCATCCGGGGCTACTTACATTTGGGATGCAAACAAGTACTCAAAGACAGTCATTCCCTGACCAAAACAAGCAGGTGAGAAAACTCAGATTCACATTTTCTGCAAGAAAATTCAGTATATCTTTTGCTGAGCTGTGTTGGAACTAAACGGTGGTGAATGCTGAAATTTACCTTCAGTTTGCAATATTTTAGTTTTATTTGAATTTTTATAAGATGATTTAAGATTTCAGTAGCAGAAGAGTCTTTCTTCTTTCTTCTCAGTCACCTCACTCACTTTTTGGTGTTTCTCTGTTCTAAGATGGAAGAAATTAATTTAGTGGAAGAATAGTGAGTGCCAGGCTGTGTTTCATTCCATGACAATCCCCTGAACTGTTTTCACAGGTCTCTTAAATTACACTCTTAAATTTTCCACAGTGCCCCTTCTTTCCTTGCAGCTTCTCCCACCAACAGCTCTGGGGAAGGACACACAAACAGTGAGGGTAACAGCACTGAACATAGCTCACATTCACCCCTGAGGGGACTGAAATGCTGTATAACTCATCAGGGTTGTATCAGGAATTAATGTGGCCATTTATGTGAGCAAGGGAATTGGGAAGTGTTGACAACACTTTAGTGTGTCTCTGTGATCCAAATTCAGGAGGAGTATGCAGAGTGGAGTAAACTTTTTTTTAATTTCTGTCTGAGAGGCTGTCATCTAGGTTCATGATGTTGTATAATACAATGCATCATATCCCATAATATAAAAAAGGGAGATAAGCCTTTTTATTTAAAACCTGTGACAATGCCCAGTGTTGTTGACTGAATTCCAATTCCCTGAGAAACATTTAGCACATCACATTTCAACATGTCATCTCTCCTAAGTGGAACCAATTGCATTAAAACAGTCATGAAACTTCAGGTCCCCACACTTCAGTAAAAATGTAATCATAAAAATTTAAAAGGCATATATTCATTTTCCCCCTTCTTCAACAATGCCTCATTGGGATTCACCACAGGCACAATTATCAATGCTCTGTCTGCAAAATTGTTAATGGAAAAATTACATACACAGACTCTTGATAAACTGTGCATCTAATTTCACTGTTTGTGAAGCACAGAGATATTAATTATTACGGCTGTCACTCTTCTGGTTACTGCAAAGTTTTCTATTCAGTGTCTCAATCTTTCTTAAGCACACTGCAGCATGATCTAAGAGGAAAACACAAAAATATCTGTGGTATGGTTGCATCAAATGATGATTAACTGGAGAAACCACAGCAAATTTAATTGCTGTATAATTTGTTTCATTTAGAATTTAAAGTTCTTCAGAGTGCCTCAGTTTTTGCCACTCTTGGCTGTAACGTTCTCTTAACATTTTGGTCAATTTTTTGTGTATGAATAGGAACCTGAGACAGGCTAGCAAAAGTTAACGCCTTGATACAAAAAGGTTTTCCTTAACATTTTGGTTTGCCTAGGCAAAGTAGCCTATACAAAGTGCATATCCCACTTCAACCAAAGACAATTGCAGAACATTCTTTATTCTTGCTGTTGTGGAGGACTGGGATAATAAAAGTGTAGATCAGAACATGCTAAGTTGGAGTTGCTGGCCTACATTTCAAAGCATGAATGACAAGCAGCAAACTCCTAGTTTCTGGAAGATGGAGTATGTCCACAAAAGAGTAACTGAACTGCAACAGATTTCAGAGATGATGCTGAGCTTTCCCTAAAGAGCTTAGATTATTACATTACATTTACACTAGTGATGTAAAGTGCTGGCAGCTAGTGACTTGTGGGCTTGAAAGGAGTCATCTCATCTACTGCATGTATTCAAGGCCAGGTTGGACAGAGCCTTAGGCAACATGGTCTAGTGTGAGACATCCCTGCCCATGGCAGGGGGGGTGAAAGTAGATGAGCTTAAGATCCTTTCCAACCCTAACCATTCTATGGTTCTATGATTACATTAATTAAAAAGTGTCATTTCACTGAAAAGTGTGATCATGCTTCAGGTAATGAAGATGTGCTAAGTAACTAGCAGCAAACCCTGACTATTTCATTATTTAAACTAGTGCTCATATATCTAACAACTATTTCAGGCTCTGGAAGATATGGATTCATTTATTTTTCCATTGCTCTCGGCATAAGGTCTATTTAATTCCTTTCAAAGATGTTGGGCTTAAGCTTTTGGGGCTTTCTATTTTTCTTTTTTGAGATTCAGCATGTCTTTGGCTGCATTTTTTCTAGGTTAGCATGAATTAAAACTGTTAGGGCCAAAATGTGATCTTGCTCTCTTCAAGTTTAGCTGACCCCAATTTCAGGCTGGGCAAGATCCTCAGTATAGGAGCTCACCTGCTATTAAATACAAACTACTCCACTGTTATAATTGGCTTTTCCAGATGCATACATTTATACAAGGCCCCTCTGGTGAATATGCAGTCTCTATTCTTCTCTGACCATGGCATTCAGATAGACCTGTAATGGACCAGGTGTTAATCCATGCTAGTCTATGTAGAGCTGCTGCTGAAACCTTCCTCTGCAATTCTGTTGTCAGTTTTGCTCATCCTCTGCCTTTGCTCATCCTCTACTTTTCTGTATTTTTATCAGCAGATACACTGATGACATATGCTTCTACCTGACAGTTTAAATATATAAGTCAGCATCTTACATCACATTTTAACTTTTATGTGAGAAGATTTAGAGTAGGGTGTGAATGTTCTGAATATATGTACTTCAACCTGTATGATATATTTTCTTGCCACTGTATGTTGCTTTTCTAAATTACACAATGGGATACATTATTTTATTACTGAAGGGGTTTTTTTTCTGCTCGTTTCCTTTTTCTTAAAAAAACATGTAAGTTCCAAATAAACCTTTTTCAAACATGACACATTTCTTTCTCACTTGAACAACAAGAAAGAAATTATTAGAGATCTTTAGATTATAAAGATATTACCCTGAGTTCCTGTACAATCATAGAATCATAGAATGGTTTGGGTTGGAAAGGACCTTAAGATCACTTAGTTCCAACCCCCCTGCTATAGGCGGGGATGCCTCACACTATACATGCTGCCCAAGACTGTCCAACCTGGCCTTGAATACTGCCAGGGATGGAGCATTTACCACTTCCTTGAGCAGACTGTTCCAGTGCCTCACCATCCTCACAGTAAAGAGCTTCTTCCTTATATCTAACCTGAACTTCATATGTTTAAGTTTAAACCCATTACCCCTTGTCCTATTGCTACAGACTCTGATGAAGAGTCCCCCTCCATCTTTGTAGGCTCCCTTCAAATACTGGAAGGCTGCTATGAGATGCTCATAAATATACTTTTAAGAGTTACAGAAAGTCTTGAAATGGAAATGGCTTGAAATGAAAACTGAAAGAAGTAAGCACTGAAGATAAAAAAATTATGCAAAACTTCTGAACTGCTTTGGTCATGCTTGCAGGAAGAATGCTAAAGGCTTTCTGGAAGGTAATAGCAGTTTGTGAGAGTACCAAATTATGATTCACCTCAGGTGGCAGTGATAAGTGAAATCTTACTGAGAACTTTTAAATGTGGCACTTCAGAACAGGAGAGTTGTATTGCAGGAGTCAGAAGCGTAAAGTGATACTTGGAATTTAGTAAGTGTCTCCCTCAATTTTTTTTTTTTAGTATGTAAAATTATTTTCTCCATCAAAGGGAGCGTGACCAGCAGGTCGAGGGAAGTGATCCTGCCCCTCTATTCCACTCTCATGAGAACTCACTTGGAGTATTGTGTGCAGTTCTGGTGTGCTCAACATAAAAAGGACATGGAACTGCTGGAACAAGTCCAGAGGATTGCCACGAGGATGATCAGGGGACTGGAGAACCTCTCGTATGAAGGGAGGCTGAGAAAGTTGGGGCTGTTCAGTCTGGAGAAGAGAAGAAAAGGCTGAATGGAGACTTCATAGCAGCCTTCCAGTATCTGAAGGGGGCCTATAGGGATGCTGAGGATGGACTCTTTATTGGGACTGTAGTGAGAGGACAAGCGGTAATGGGTTCAGACTTAAACAGGGGAACTTTAGATTGGATTTGAGGAAGAAATTCTTTACTGTAAGGGTGGTGAGGACTGGAATGGGTTGCCCATGGAAGTTGTGAATGTCCTATCGCTGGCGGTGTTCAAGGCCGGGTTGAAGAGAGCCTTGCGTGTTATGGTTTAGTGTGAGGTGTCCCTGCCCATGGCAGGGATGTTGGAACTACATGATCTTAAGGTCCTTTTCAGTCCTAACTATTCTATGATTCTATGATTCCATGATTCAATGATTCTATTAGCAATAGCAATGCTTAATGAAAAACTGTTTTAAAGACATAACAAAATATCCAACAGCAAAAATGGTGAAAAAAAGTCTGGTTTATTAAACTAAGCATATTTTAAAACACAGTATTGTGAGGACATAATGTTAAAAAACCCCATCAAACTATATGTAATATTTTTTTTTTTATTACAATAGCACTATGTGCAGGTCAAGTTCTCATTGGTTTGCTGACATAGGTTCTTCCATATGTGTTCTTATTTACTGAACTAGTAGGCTACTGTTCAAGCAGTTGAGATAAATCTAGTACTTGTGATGCAAAATGACTATATTATTTCCACTACTTCTACAGGTGGGGGAAAGATTTGTGTGCAAAGACCCATAACTTGCAATCACTTATATAGTTAATTAAAAACACATGAATAATCAGATTGACTACAACAACACTGTTTACATACTTAATAATAATTAAGCTTGAATGGATGTGGTTATGGGGTTGAGACTTCTCTGCATAATCAGAAAGGTATTAGGTGTGGGAGAAAACATGTGCATTGCATTGTTTATTGCTTAAATTACTGTTTTTGCAGAATATGGACGTGTAATTATGTCTACAGTAGCCACTGTGAGAAAAGACAATAGAATTAATAAGAAAAAAAGAAATGCAACTAGCATAGTGATATAAAGTTACTGCATTTTACTGCACTACATATTTGTAAAGGTGTGTCTGCAGGTGGTCATTAAGGGAAGTTAAACATGTCACTAGATGTTATTCTTCCAAATAAGTATTGGCAGGGTTGGAAGAGTCTTTGGGAAACCCTGTGGGGACTTCAATTGGATTGCAACTTGAGAACTGAGCAGAAGGTGTCAGTAAGACCTACATATGTGCCCTAAGCAACATATTGATGTGAGGTTTTTGTTGCAGAATGAAAGGATGTTCTCAAAAACACTCCTTATGCTACCATAGAAATGTGCTGTTTGTGGATAGGAAATCTACTTGCAGTTTATTTGCTGTTTGGAAGAAGTGACAAAGCAGAACAGATGCTTTTACTTTTGCTGCTTGAGTGGAATAATTCCAGAGAAATTTAGAAAGAAGTGATGGATTTTTAAGAGATTTCACACAAATGTCACAAAAATTTATCTTCTCTGATGCACAAGATTTGGAAAGAAAGAAGTTTCCAGATATATTAAATAAAGAAAAGAAAGTTCCACAAGTCTCCAAAGGAAAAAGAGGTGAATGATTTGAATCTCAAACAAGTATTGGCAACTAGGAGGAAAAAGGTAAGGCCTGTGTTGAAGATGACACACCACCTCTAGAGAATGGGTAGATGTGGTGTTTATATGCAGGAGACCTAGAACAAGATTTCTGTTCACTGGGGGTAGTGAGAGGTTAGGAAATATGTGTGCCCACAAAGTAAAATTTACCACTAACATGGGTGTGGTCATCTTTTGACACAATTGCCAGTGTGAGGTGGTAGAAGGGGTGACTTAAGTCCCCTTGGGTCAGCTCCTTGTCTCTACACCTGGCTGGTGCTTGGCTTGCACGGAATTTGTTGCTGAGCAGAGCATTGACTGTGACATTTGCTAGGCAAGTTCAAAAATCTAATACCATACATTATTTATAATGGTAAGTGTTCTGCGAAGAGAAGACATCAGAAGTGGAATCGTGTTCAGGTATTATATGCCAAGTGATCTTGTTCCATCATTCTATGGCAAATACGATTATGCATTATCGATATTGAAGATGCCAATGTCATAGATAATATGAATACATATTGTAAAGTGGTAATGAAATTTGAAATATCTGATTAGTCATGGGAAAACACAAAAGAGTATTTTATCTACATTTCTAACATCGTTTTTCATACTGAATGACCAATTAAACTTCTATTCTATACCATTTATTTTGCATATTTTAATTTATAATTACTGATTGGTGTTTAAGATGACATTGATCCATTAATGCCTACTGAATGTTTAATTTATATATGCTTTAAAATGCTTGCTGTTATACAGGGTTCTGATAGGTTTTGGCTTGAACTCCAAAGGAATGACATATTTCTAGCTTCTAAGGCCAGTATATCTACCAGCAAATTGAAGCATCAATGCCATTTGATTCAAGCATCAATATCATGGCACCATCCACAAAATTATTTCATTTAAATTATTAAGATCTTAAGCTGAAACTCAGCCCAGGAGGGAACAAACCTAATGCTACGAATACTTGACTTAAGTCCGTAAATGATTGCTAGCTTCTTTCATGGAAAGTGTTTCAGTTCTAATGTACTCTATGCCCCTGAACAGCTAATCAGCAGATGATGGGCGCTATTTTAATCTGTCTGATGTAAGACTGTGCTTCTAGATGAAAAGTCCAAATGGAGGAAAAGCAGACGATCACAAGGAAATACGTATGCCTCTGCACTTCGAGAACAAGAAATGGATGCAAAAGGAAGTCAGTGATTGCCAAATCTTTTTTGGACTACCCCACAGCTGAAGAGTTTGCAGCTGTCATGCTTTTAACAGAAAATCATCTATTAGCAAATATGGTTAACTTTTAGTTATATGACCCTAGTTTTTGCCTCATGGCTTACACCTCTGCCAAGACACAACTGAATCTGTACTTTGGGATGGATGAACGACTTGATGGCTCACCAGCCCTGTCTCTACCTGAGAGCACTATGTATTTATAATCTATAGAAGGTAACCTAGGTACCTGCACAAGGAAGGAGCTGTGTTGTTCTGCGATACCTCTTTGGGTCAATGTGATAGCAGACCTTGTCAGGAAGCTTCAAGGGCTGCACAGGAAGGGGAGCTGAGAGCTGAGTGGAGTAATGAGGTCAGCAGGAGGAGTGGGGTGACTTCACTGACCAGTAGTCATGATGCTCCACAGACAGTCAGGTTTGGGCCCTTATACTGCCCGGAGTCAAACACAGACCACAGATCACCCATAAGGTCTGGAGTGAGTCCACAGGCAGCCTGGGAAGTCCAGCCAGTGCCTCAGAAACTCCAGGTGAAGATGCAGCTGCTACAAATCTGTGGTGTGGCACTGGTGCAGCCTACTAAAAAGCCTCAGCCTACAAGCAGTTCCTAAGGGGAACAGGGCATGTCCTCATTTCTAGTCTGCTTCACAACAGCTTTTGAAGTGGAGGAAATGATCCTTGCCTCTGTTTAGTAGAATGCTTGGACAGGGGCCCTGACAGATCTGCAGTGCAAGGGGCATAGGGAATGCGATTCTTATTTACCCCAGAATCAGAAAATGTGGCTTTAACACACATGGCACTATTTGCCCAGAGAGAGCTATGAAAAACACCTTTACAGGCCTCAAGGGCATACTTGCTCACAAAAAAATCAGGTACGGGAGCCACAGAGGCCTTTGAAGAGCCAGTCTATAAGAACGTAAATGTAAAAACTGCACAGCAAACACCTATGGCTTTGAACCCTTTCCAAATGCTGGTTGACAACCAGCATTTTTGAAAAACCCAGTTAGATCTTCTCTGGTCCCCTCATCCCAGCCTTGCTGGAGGAGGCGGAGGAGGCATGCTGTGTTGAGTGCTGTTAAACAGCAGTTGTTTTCTACTTAGAGACAGGAACATTGCCAGGGAGGGGTGAGCAATCCCTGTATCTTGTTCTTATGTAGTGATACTAAAAGGCTTAATTAATTAGCATTCATGCTGAGATTCTTTATGAAAAGGAACGTGGAGTGTTGCCTTTTCAGAGAGACCTGTGGCTGAATGTTTTTGAAGTCCTCATACTCACCTACTATTAACAGTGAAAACAAATGTTGGGTGGTAATGAGGTGGTGTTGGAGGAGAAAAAAAAGACGTTTTTTGCATTGGGTTTACATGGCAAGATTCTGGTAGTTGCAGAGGCCGCAGGTGTGGCATCTGCACAAAATTTCCCATGTCCAACAGAGCTAATGCCAGACAGCTCCACATCACACCACCACTGGTCAAGGCTGAGCCAATCCATGAGCCAGTCCACGATGGTAGTAGCACCTGTGAGATAACACAGTTAAGAATGGTGGGGAACACTAAGCAATGGAAGCCAGAGAAGAGAAAAGTGAGAATCTGAGAACAACAGCCCTGCAGACGTTAAGGTCAAAGTAGGAAGGAAGGAGGTGCTCCAGGTACCAAATCATACTCCCCTGCAGCCTGTGGTGCAGAACATGGTGAGGCAGACTGTGACCTTGCAACACATGGAGAACGCCACACCAGACAAGGGGGATGCCTGACAGGCTGTGACTCCATGGAGGCTTCCATGGGAGCTGGTACTGGAGAATGCTTCTGGCAGGACCTCCAGCTTTGTGGTGAGAAGAGCTCACACTGGAGTAAGTTTACTGCAGGTCTTGTGACCCCATGGGGACCCACAGTGGTACAGTCTGTTCTTGAAGGGCTGCACCCATGCAAGGGATCCACCCTGGATCAAACTGTTCTTGAAGGGCTGCATCCATAGAAGGGACCCACACTGGAGTAGTGTGTGGAGAACTGCAGCCTGTGGGAAGGACTTGAGTTGGAGAAGTTATTGGTAAAAATGACTCCTGTGGGAGGGACCCCACACTGAAGCAGCAGAAGAGGGTAAGGAGTTCCTCCCCTGAGGAGAAAACAGCAGCAGAGACTATGTGTGATCAACTGGCCACAAACTCCATGCCCCATCCTCCTGTAGTGGAGGTAGAGCATTTACAAGTAAAGTTAAGCCTGGGAAGAAAGCTATTCTAAAGATTTGAGTTTATTCCTAATTATTCTACTCTTAATAGACTGGTGATAAATTAAAATAATTTCCTCAAGTCAAGTCTCTTTTGCCTTGGGTGGCATACATTGGTGAGCGACCTTCCTCTGTCCTTATCTCAACCACTGAATCTTTTCTAGCATTTTCTGTCCTCTGTGCGGCTGAGAAGGAGAAATGGTAGATTATCTTTGGTACTCACCTAACATGCAGCCAGTCAACCCACCACACTATTGGATACAACTGGAAAGTATTTTGTGTTGCCAGAATACTATAGAAATGGTTACTTTTTTTTTTAAGTTGAGAGCCTGCTTATATAGAACATAGAATCATAGAATAGCTAGGGTAGGAAAGGACCTTAAGATCATGTAGTTCCAACATCCCTGCCATGGGCAGAGACACCTCACGATAAACCATGCCACGTAAGGCTCTGTCCAACTCGGCCTTGAACACCGCCAGAGATGGAGCATTCACAGCTTCCCTGGGTAACCCATGCCAGTGCCTCACCATCCTTACACTAAAGAATTTCTTTCTCAAATCCAATCTAAACTTCCCCTGTTTAAGTTTGAACCTATTACCCCTTGTCCTATCGCAACAGTCCCTCATGAAGAGTCCCTCCCCAGCATCTCTATAGGCCCCCTTCAGATATTGGAAGGCTGCTATGAGGTCTC
>JASSUY010033434.1:0-35262 GCA_032466535.1 Forpus xanthops
CCCGCCCGCTCCATCCCCGGCGGCGGAGGAGCCCCGCGCTCCGCTCGCGGGCAGGCGCCGGGGCAGAGCGCTTTGGGGGTGACGGGGAGCGCGGCCCCAGCCCCGGCTGCTCCCTCCGGAGGAGCCTTCTTCCGCCCCCCGTCCTTCGCGCCGCTGCCCCGGCTCGGTCCCGGCTCCCACCCCGGGGTAGAAGCGGGAGTTTGGCGGCACCCGGGGCTCGCCCCCGGTGAGCATCTTCCTGCGGGCAGCGGTGCTTCCTTCAGGGGGATCCCCGTCCGGATCCCCGGGTCCGGGGTGATGCGCGGAGGGGCAGTAGCCATGGGGAGGAGGGGTATCTGCGCCTCTTTCAGTGCAGCTCTGCTCGGGGGTTGTTTCTTGCTGCAGAGTTGTTAAAACATTTGTTTGTAGAAGGAGCAAGGGCAGTCGCGGGTACCTTAAAGTTGTATTTTGAAGTGCTGCGGCACAGGTTAGTTAATGGAAGTTAATTGGGAGACGAGCGAAGTCGTTAAATGATGGTCTTGTTAAGAAACCTCCTGTATTAAGCTTTTCCCAGTGTTTTCAAGGGTATTGCATGTTATTGGGGCTGCTTGAGACTGGAGGCAAGCTTGGCTCTGTTTATGCAAATATAGGGAAAGAGAGAAGAAAAATACTTCCCCAGGCTACAGTGTGATTCGTCCTCTAAAACTGAGGATTGGACTGAGATTTAGGAAGATGTCCTCAACTTCTTTCCAGACTAGAAGAAAATCTCTCTTCCTCCGAAGGTGGAGCGCTGCCCTCGTTTGGGATGCTTCAGGAATGTCCTCTGCTGTGAGAATGGTGCGGTTATAGACTCGCATCCATGATGGTTCCAGTGAGATGGAAGGGGATAGTTTTGTTTGCTTAAAAGAGTAAACGTACAGCTGTCTTAAAATGCATTCCATAATTATGAGTGCAGCAGCGTGGTTTGTCTTTATGTAACAGTTCCAAGAGTTTTCCTTAGTTTTCTCTACGTGCCATTGTTGGTGAGGTGTGATTGCATTCTAACCCATGTAACATCTTTAAACGGTCCTAAGAAAAGGCTTGGTAAACTCAAGTGACATTAAAGCAGATGATGCTGAGATGCGTTTCACTGTATTCCTTTCAGGGACATCTTTAAAATAGCTTTCTGCTAGTTCTAGAAAGGATTATCTGCAGTGTAAGATTGGAGTCCAGGCTTTGGTGCTGCAGGACCCAAAGCAAAGTGTGTGTCCTCAAAAGGGAAATGCAAGACTTGACAGAAGTCACGACCTGGAGATGTGCAGTGTGAGGCTGATTCTTGACTTAAACCAGTGGTTTGGGTTTGCACCGTGTGTCTGGTTGCTCAGGTTTCCTCGACAGCCACATTTATCTTCCATCTTGTTCTCCTTTCACCTGGAGGTTCATTCACATGTTGCCTTTCCAGCCACTGAACATCTCCACCTCCAGACTTGCAACTTCCTTTGGAAGTTGCCAGTACTTTGGCTTCCAACAAACTTACTTGTTGTTAGCAAAATACAGTCTCTTTATACTGCTGCAGTTTAGAGAAGTTTGTGGTTTATTTGATTTACCTTAAGAGAGCTGAAGAGATGCTATCGGTACAGTTGTTAATCCAAGACAGGCAGTGCAGCGTGGCAGGTAATTTGTGTATGAGCTGCACAACACAGGTCCTTAAATCACAAAGTCTCTGCTGGTGTATGAAGACATGACCAGAATGTTGTGTTCCATGGGTTTGGAACCTCTTCACTGAGAAATCCCTGCTTAAGTTTTGATGTTGAAGGCTTTTTCAAGTTAAAACAGGCATCTAACGCAGGGACAGACCATGGCTTACAGCTTCAAACTATATTTCATGCTGCAGCATTTTGTTTTGGTTGGTGCAGGCACGCTGCCTTGTTTGAGGTTTTGTCTGCATGGTCTCAGGAGCCCAGTTAGCTCTACATTAAATCTGCAGCACTTGCTTGGCTGTGGAAGCAAATGTTGAAGCTGCTGGATATAAATCTCATCAGTATAGATGCACATTTTGTGCCATATCCCAGGAATTACTAAGGTCACCTCAGTAAAGAGAGTTTTTTTCATAATGAGAACTACAGATTTGATGAGAAAACGATGTCAATGTAATTTCAATTAACTGGTGTTGGCTCTGTTCCGTTTGGTGGAGGGAGGCCAGGACAGTGTGAGCAGACCCATCCCTGTTGGCACCTCAGGTGCAGCTAAGCTTTTTCTGCTAGGTTTTGGTTAGTTTTTGAGGAAGGGGAGGCATGTAGGGAGCATATTCTAATCTAAAATTGCTTGTAGTTGTATGGGGATGTGGTGATGTGCTCAGTGGTGAGCACTGAGCTGAATAAAGGAGAAAATAGTCTTGAGGCAGGGGTTTGGGGTTTCTGCAGCGGAAGCTTTACTGGACAGTAGGATCTCCCTCAGGAAATACAAACCAATCTGGTGAAAGATGGGGCTCTGTTAGGGGACAGATTTGCTCTGCCTGAGGTACGGATCTTGTGGACAAGTAGGTTTACTCACTTAATGCTTTGATAGATGTTGATTGCTTAGTTTCCAACCTGCTGCCTGGTAAAAGTCATTGAAAGTCTCCCAAAGGCACACCAAATGGATTCCAGCTTTGGCTGAAGCCAAGAGGTTCAGCATCGTTGCTAGCAAAGAGCTGTTGCTGCAGAACCCGTTCTATTATGTCTCTTTTGTTGCTGTAATGATCTGTGTGGAGTAATTACAAAAGCTTGTTTGTTTGAATGACTAAAACTGGTACAGCTGATGAATGCTTCATCTACAAAGTGACATGTTTCCTGAATGTTAGGCTTAGTAGTAATTGTACAAGGGCAATGGGGTTTGCGCTACTGGCCTATAGTTCATACTCCACAGTAAAATTGGAGGTAGCTTTCCAGAATGGTCTTGTGTCCTGGTATAATGCTGTATATGTTGTTTTTCTGCAGATTATCTCGACAATGGCAATAATAAAATGGCAATCCAGCAAGCAGATAAGCTGCTCAAAAAACACAAGGATCTTCACTGTGCGAAGGTAAGTGTGGCTGTAGTGCAGACTTCCTTTGGTGAGTGTAGCTCTGAGGCATGATGGTGTCCAGGATCTTCAGATTTCCTGAACTCTCAGGAACATCTGGGGCTGTTGCTGTCCACACAGTATTACATAGGCAGGTCTGGACAGTTTTCAGTGTGCAGGCTGGAGAGCTGAGTGGTGGCTGACGCCTTAGAGCTGCCTGCATGTCTGTTAAAGAAATGCAAAGCCCCGCTATTGGTACAGCTTGCATTTGGAAGTTTTCCTCTATACCATATGGATTAGAAGCCTAATAAAACCTGAAGGTCCGTAGAAGTAATGAGGTGGTTGGGCAAAGCTTCTCCCCACCAAGGTTTTCAGTGGTAACTGCCAACTGTGTTCCTAACAGCTGCGTCTGCCTTGTGTCAATAGGTTCTGAAGGCAATTGGCTTGCAGAGGACTGGCAAACAGGATGAAGCGTATGCTCTGGCACAAGAAGTAGCAGCACTTGAACCCACAGATGATAATTCCTTGCAGGCACTCACCATCCTTTACCGGGAAATGCACAGACGTAAGCTTTCTCCTTTCCCTCTCTTAAAAATCATCATTATTTATATGTTTCTAAAAGTATATCACCCCCAGTTTTATGGGAAATGTGCAAAGTCTGGGATTTGTGTTATTAGGGTACTCAGGGAATTTAAAGGATGTCTGTTATAAGTGCCTTTAAGGCTCTAGTGATCATACAGCAAAGAACCTTATTTAGGCTTCTCATTAACGTTATTGTGTACATAGTTCCTAAATGAATGACATGGTAATAACAATCCATCACCATCAGCCTGTGAGTTCACTTTTTAATGAAAGCTACTGGAGTTCTTTGTCTGTATATGTGGTAGAGATGACAAATCACACAGGCTTTTTTTGAACCTTATGTGCTGCTTATCTACAGCTCTGAACAGTTTTTGGCAGCTTCTTGTGGTTCTTGCTGGTGGTAGTTAACCTTTGTAGTTGAATTGCTGGAGCAATGGCAATGGGGTGAAACAACTTCTTTAGAAATGGCTGTTGGGTGTCAGTCTGCAGTGCAGCAGTTGCTCGTGCTTTCCTAGCTTCTTTCTACTTGTGTAGGTACATGTGGAGTTGAAGCATCATTTCTTGGATAATATGAAATGTTTTCTATGTACGTGTGATTTCAACATAAAGATGTCAAAAGCCTTTTGGTGATTCTAAACTTGCATAAGCATTAAGCTCAGATTTCTGACTTTTAGGTTTATAACTCCGAAAGGAAGTAGTGGGTGTCAGGCACTTCCACTTTCAGTCCTGCAAGAAAATTGAGATTAGATAGTTTATGCATGTGTGTTGAGGCTATGTAAAACGTGTGAAAGACATTAGTTTTTTTAATACTACACTGAGTTATGATTGTATAAGAAAACCAGCTCTGCAGGGGTGAAAATGCAAAAGTTTGGTGTATTACAGTACCATAAGAACTTAGTCATGACAGTCCTGTTATTAAAATATACTATTAAAAAGTATTTTACTTGTTAAGAGTGCTAAAATAGGCAATTGGGAAATAACAGGATATGACTAACATAAGTAAACCTGTGATAAGAGTAACTGATTTGACAGTAGGTTCTGGAAATGTTCTGTGTTTTAGCACAGAATTCATGTGGAGCAGTCATTCTGCCAGGAACAGCATCTTAATTCAGTTTAATGCTCCAAAATAGATTCACTTCCTTAAGAAAAAGACTTAAGTGCTTCTGAGCAGTTCAGTTGTTGCTGTTAACTCCGGTTTGAGGTTGGCTTGTTTGGGTTTGTAAGCACTTTCCTCCTTTGCCTGATGTATATAGTGTTTGGGGTCTTGGGAGGGAGAGCCATTTCTGTGGTTGATGAGTGTAATTAAATTACAGTTCAGAGTATCACTGATGTTATCTTTAGGTAGGTATGCTTTAAAACTACTCCTGAATTTGTCTTAACTCAAGCGTCTGGGTTTGGTTTAGCGGAACTGGTAACTAAACTTTATGAGGCAGCTGTAAAGAAGGTTCCCAACAGTGAAGAGTATCACTCCCACCTCTTCATGGCCTACGCCAGGGTTGGTGAATACAAGAAGATGCAACAGGTATGATCAACAGTTTGTGTTCTGGTCATTTTAAGGTGTCTTTTTCTGTGTATGTTACTGTTAATCACAGGTCATCTTCCAGAAAGCTCAGCTGAGTTAATGCAAAGGTTAGAATCTCTTGTTTTTGACAGAAAGGCTTAAAAGACCATTATTTGAGGGGTGGGTTATCTGAAAACAAATGATTTCTTTTCCTTGTGTGGGTTAGGACAAAAGTTGTGCCTTTTGTGTATGTAGTCTGATAGAGTATGTTGGTTATTTTGGGGAGGTTTTCATCAGTCTGTCTTGAGCAGTTCAGTGTATTATAAAGGAATTCTGGAGCGGATAGGAAAAGATGTGGCCACATCTTCTGATTCATGTTTCAGACTTGATTTACTCCTTAGTTTTATGTTTGGGAAGAGGAATGTTGCTCATGCTCTTACCTCTGTAATCTAATCTCTAACTAGGCTTGTATTGGTTGTAATTCAGTGAAGGCAAATTAAAAAGCACTTCCTTTAAGTACATCTCAGCTGGCAGAACAGTGTCATGCTGGTTAGTTTTGTTTTCATCCCTTTCAAATTAGGTGCCTGGAGAATGCCTATAAATGGAAGATTGTTTTCAAACCATGTGTGTTCACTCTTCTGCATAAAAAAGCACAGAGAGCTGAGTAAATAAGCCCTAAACTCCCTCTTGTTCCCACTGTGTTAAGGTGACTTGAATTTTTGTGCAAATAAGTAAAGGAATATATTGAGCAGAAGTGTTATCCTCCATTGTAGCCCAGCTTGCATGCTGTTTCAGTTCAAGCTGTCGGTGAAAGCTAAGTTGTTAATGTACATGGAATGACAAGCCTCGTAACACAATGTAAATTTGAGATGTGACTGTGTTAATTGTGCTCCTGTCTACAACCCCAATGGAAAAAAATACCAGTCTCACACAGATAAATAACAATATTTAGCATTTATATGACCTTTTATATGTTTAAGATGTCATATAAACATGTATCTAGTCAATCTATCCAGACACTGGCAGAGTAGGATGTTCCAGACTGGCCTGTGCACTACTGAAGGACTTAGAGATGCAAAGAGCGTGTGGATGCTGACTGATTGGAGAGTGAAAATAAACCTCAGGGTCCTGGGGTATTTCATTTGAAAGGACTGGAAAATGCAGTCTGTAGTCAGGAGACGGGCACACAAATCTGTCTGTGTTATGTATTGTATTATATGTAGTTTCTTAAACTTAATACAGATTTTATATAGGTAAAAGTGTTGTTTCTCATTATATACAGGCACTGAAATTTGTGAGAAAAATGTGTGAATAACTCTATGTGTTAGGCTAGAAAATCTTTGGCTCTGCTCTGATGCAGCCAAGCTTTCAGCTCAACCTTTGCTTTTAACCACAGCTTTGCATGTACAGGTGACCTCATGTTTCAGGTATCTGAGTATGTGTGTGACATGAGTGTTGAGGGTCTGTTGCTTACATGAGGGAGGTGTGTGGTTTGCTGTGCCTTTTAGCACTGAGTGAACATCCTAGTGCAAATCAGCATTGGAAATAACCCCTTCCTAAAGAGTAAGTTTTCTGCTTCCTCATGTAGATACCGCTTCTAATTAAAGCTGGCATCTGTTCAGGCGGTCGGACGTGCACATGCTCATTGCTGTTTCCTGTCAGACCTACACAAAGTACTCCAAAATGTTTTCACCCTGTTTTCTTCTTTAGCAAAATGCATTAGGATGGAAGGGCTCACAGGTTAATAAAAGTCCTCCCATGTAGTTGCTAGTTCTGTGTTGTGTCCTGCCATGATTGCTGCGTAACTCGTGTTTGTCATGAGAGCTCGTGTTTCAGGAATGATGCAACTTTGCCTTATGTTTTTCAGGCTGGAATGGCACTTTATAAGATTGTACCCAAAAATCCTTACTATTTCTGGTCTGTGATGAGCCTCATTATGCAGGTGTGTACAGAATTGCAAATGAGTTGACTTTTGCTGCAGATGCAAATATAGAAATGTTCTGAGTGAAAATATTGGGGATTGTTTTAAGTAAAATGCATTGCTGAATGTATCTGTATGATGCTGGGGGAAGGGCTGAGCCCTCCTCAAGTACCACTGTTGATGTGGTACAAAATGAATGCTGTAGTGTTTTAATGAAGCAACATAACTGGTCTGCCTTACCACATTTATGTAACTTGAATTTTCCTCTCTGGACTGTCTTTTTAGTTAGCTCGTGAATAGAACCTCAAATATCTGCAACTCCTGAGTCAGAGCTCCAACTAGGTTACAAAGGCTCTAGGAGGAAAGAAATGAGAGCTCTGAGCTTAGCATCTCTTTAAGACTGCAGTGGATCTGCAGGAATAGACAGCAGATTGGCTGTGCTGTTGCTGGTGATAGCAGATCTGGGCACTGTTCAGGCAGCCCAAAAGTGTTGGCCAAATACAAAATAAGCATGGGGGCATTAAACACCTTTTCTAAACCACTGTGGAATGAAAAACAATGCTGTGTTCTTGCTGTATGTTACCTGCCGTGGATATTGTGTGCCTGGATGCATAAGTGTGGACAGTGAAATCAAGAGTAAGGTTTTCTGTGTATCAGTAGTTTTAGTGCTGCCTTCTAACAGAGCAGTGCTCCTTGCACAGGGCAGATGGCAGCTCTGAGTGTGTGGGGTTGAAAGAGGGGAACTGGAGCACCTGGGTGGGTTTTTTCCTCTTTTAAAGTGGAAAAAGCAGTGGGAAGGACAACGCACGAAGCGGCTGAGCTGGTCCAATAACTCTCCTCTTCTTCAGTCTATTTCAGCCCAGGATGAAAACCTCTCAAAGACGATGTTTTTGCCACTAGCTGAGAGAATGGTGGAGAAAATGGTGAAGGAGGATAAGATTGAAGCTGAGGCTGAAGTAAGGCTTGCAGATACTTTCAGCTTAATTTGGCCATTACTGAGGGAATGCACTGTTAAAGGAAGTTGATTATTGTAACAGTTTTCCAAGGTAATAATCAGTAGTGTTTTGGAAGTCAGTCTGAATGTAGTGGGACAGAAGGAGCAGAGCCTTGAGAGGGATTGTAATCATGTGGCCAAGGAAATACTTTGGCACTGATTTGACTGATGAAGTATTTGATTTTGCTCCCTGGGAGGCCCCAGGAGAAACTTCAGGGCCGAGAATGGAAAAAAGACCTAAATTCCTGAAATGTTCCACCCTCTGGGATGCTAAAGATAGCTTTGCAGGCCTGGCTATCTCCTCTTCTAATGACAGGAACACAAGCCCCTTTATTTCTTGGCACACCTGGGTCTTGTTTGACTAGCAAATTTCATTGCACTCTAATCTTTCTTTTAAGGTCGAGCTGTACTACATGATTCTGGAACGTTTGGAGAAGTATAAGGAAGCCTTAGATGTTGTGAGAGGAAAACTGGGAGGTAACTTATTCTGTCTATTAAAGATCAGACTGTGTGCAGGGCACAGCAAGTTATCCACTGCCCAAAAAAAGTAAGAGAGCTGTAAGAAGCCTGATTTTGGCACCAGTTTCAAACTGGTGGAGGTGTTCTTGTGCAAGCTGGTTTTACCCACCTGATTATGGTATTTTAAGTGTTATTTGCTGATGAACGTGCAGCAATGTGCTTAGCAATAGTAAATTGATAGCACGTTTGTTTGTAGCTGCTATCTTCCAAAGAGGTCGCTAATATCTTACTTTTTTGAGGGTTTTCTGATGATTAAAATGCACTTGAAGTTTTAAGGAGCTGGGATATGAAGACTTTCATAGGAAATCTGTCCTTTTATCCTTTGAGGGCCTCTCTTCTTTTACACTTACCGATTTGCATCCTGGGCTATAATAAGAAGCTTTCTACAGAAAGTAGAGAAGGAAATACACTGATTAAATAAAACTTGCCCTTCTGTTTTTAATGTAGAGAAGCTGACAAGTGAGCTCCAAAGCCGCGAGAACAAGTGTATGGCAATGTACAAGAAGCTGTGTAGGTGGCCAGAGTGCAACGCGCTGTCGAGAAGGCTGCTGCTGAAAAAGTGAGATTATATTTCTATTCCAAAAAACCAGGAAAAAAATTCCTGCCTGGCTCTGAATTGCCTCGTTCAGTGGGTTTATAAATGGTGGTTAAACCAGGAGAACATCAGAGGATCTCAAAGCATTTCCAGAGGTTTGCAGAGGGATGGAATGTTGAAGGATGTGGTGATAGGGAGGGTCAGTTGCTTCTTTATGAAGGCTGATTTTAGCCACACATTCATGCAGTCAAATTGTGTTTACCTCCTTGTTTCCAAAGCTGCTGGTCCAGCTCTGTCTTTCACAGTGGGAGAGGAGGAGAACTGCACCTACGTTTAATTTTCTGGAACCTCATTTCTCTCACTTGGCCAGACTTCATCCTGGGAAGTGTTTTGAGCAGATGCATCCGGAGGGAGCATGCTGATATGAATGAATCTGTCTCTTGGAACTGTCAAGAGAGCTTTGTTCTTTGCTTTTTGTATTTAGCTGCGAGTTAAACACAGAAGAGAAATTTTTGCCATAGCATTTTGGGTATATTAATGTGTTCTGATTGGAATATGAGTGTTAAGAGGAGAGTTTGTAGCTTGCCTCAGTTCTGCATTGAAATTGTTCCCTTTAATATGCTTCAAGAATTCAGGGCAGTGACGGCTCACAGGATGTGAGACCTTTTTGAGGAGAAAGGATTCTTTTACTACAGTCGGTTTTTCTTATTATGAATGTGGGTATTCCTTAAATCCAGCTTTTGCAGTTTTATCAGTGAGTTACTGTTTTGGCAATCCCCTAAACTTTGTCCTATACCTGATTTTTGTTTCAGCTCAGATGATTGGCAGTTTTATATAACCTACTTTGATTCAGTGTTTCAACTCATTGATGAATCCTGGACACCTCCAGCAGAAGAAGAGCAGTAAGTTGACAGCTGTACTCTTGATTTGGTTTTCCTTTGTGCTACAGTGAGTTGTTTCCATTCATATTTTCAGCCCCGCACTGTGTCTTTTGGGTGACTTCTTGCATCAGACTCTAAATGATGTGTCCTTCCTACTCTGTGTTGGATATTGGCAATAGTTTATTGGAAAGCCCTGTTTAAATAGTGGTTTGTACTTTATAGAACTCTTCCAGTGTGCACTTTTCATGGTGATAAGTTAAAGTATCCATCATGCCAGGTTTCCTTAAGAGGAATGTGCTGAGCACCTGTTATCAGTGGGAAAAACCAAAGAACCTTTTGTCTCTTTACCTTCACAGCTCTTTGGAAGGAGAGGTACACTATTCTATAGAGCAAGCTGTGAAATTTATAGAAGAGAGGATAACAGAAGAATCTAAGAGCTCTCGGCCACTTCGGGGACCATATTTAGCTAAACTGGAGCTGATCAGACGTTTGCGATACAGAGGTTGTAATGATGAGTATAAACTAGGTAAGAGCCACTTAACTGGGTGATGAATTATCTTTGGAGAAAACACAAACTCAGAACAAGCTCTTTGCTAAATCACTGAGTTAAATACAATTTCTGTTAGGAAATGTATGTGCTGGTGTTTGTATGTAGTTTTGGAAGCATTACAAGATGAGCTTTGAGGAAGGGCACATAGTTCCCAACTGCTCGAGGGCTTGTACAAGCAAGCAGGGGAGCTTTCTAATGGACCTGTGGGATGTAAGAGCACACAGTCACTGATAGGGCAATGAAAAGCTCATTCCCGTGCACTGCTTTTGTAGAAAGCCCTGCTGTCACGCTGGGGTCTCGGGGTGGTTTTGTTCAACTTTTTGGCAGTAGCACCAGGTTTTACTTTTTGAAAACCTGCATTTAATAATCACATTTTGGGAATTGGTGAAGGAGAGAATGTGATTAGAGCCGCATCTGTGCTACTTATTGCTTCCTTTATTTCCATCCAGCAAGAAGTTGCTGTTAGATAAGCAGAGGCCTGTTATGCTGAGCTCTTATCTGCCAGAGTAGCTTGAATGAAGCTCTTGGGTTTTTTTTTTCACGTGTCCTTGGTTACCAAAGACATTGAGCCTCTCAAAATCTGCAGTAGTGCAGCTCTCTTATCTAATCACTCACAAAGAGGGGGAAAAAGGCATTAACAGAGTTTTCTCATGTTCAGTGATGTTACAGATTCAGCTTCTAACTCAGCATATTAAAAAGGTGAACTGGGTTTTTCCATAGGTGATCCAGAAGAGCTGATGTTCCAATACTTCCAAAAATTTGGGGACAAACCCTGCTGTTTTACTGATCTCAAAGTATTTGTGGATCTCCTCCCAACCAGCCAATACACAAAGGTGAGGAAAGCTAAAGAAGTGGTGGCAGGAGCTGCAGTGCTTGTTTGCACTGTGATCCCTTTATCTTAAAGTACCTGTAGTTCATATTCAAAGACCTGAAACATCCATTTTTTTTACCTTCTTTTTGAGACTCAGAGAACTCTTTGCAGTGTAGAAAGTACAATAACATCTGAATACATTGAGTAACTTAATTCAGAGGAGTTTTACTGGAGACTGAAAGCTGAGTTTGATCCTGCAGGTTCTTATACCTAATGTTTATTACCATTTGAAGGTGTCAGGGCACTTTGGGGTGGTCTTGGTTAAATTCTCATATCTTGTAATGAAAAGCCCTCTAGGAATTGCAGTTCAGTTGATGAGCTGCCTGTTAAGCTCATTTCAAATGAGTAATCATCACTTGTTTCTAGATCACAGCTTACAAAGTAGAGCAGTGTAATGCTACAGAAAGCACATCCTATTCATCCCTGTGGGTTCTCTTTGCTGTATACTGTAACTTGTTTTATGGAGACATCCTCCTCTTTCCTGTCCCATCCATCACTTGGTTTTCCTATTAAAGTTACATGTGTAACGGGAAAAATCTGCTCCCTCCTCAGTGCAGACAGGGTCTCACAGAGATGGTTTGGCTCTGCTGCAGTGCTGAAGAGTAGACACATGGATACTGATCAAGGGGTGACCCAGAGCCCTGTAGCAGCTTTTCCAGAACCTCTCTCTGCAGCCAGTTCTCTTTCAGTTAAAGACTATTTGTGCAGAGTCATGAGCAGCTTTTTGAGTGACTTCAGCAATTGGGAATCCTGCCACTCACCCCATTGTTTTTCTGAGCCATTATGTGAAGTTATCAGAGCTGGGGAGGGCTGAACACAGAATCCTGGATCAGCCAGAGGTGGCTGATAAAATGGAAATGGAATTTTGATAGTGGTGGTGTTTCTCTTAGTTTATTAGAATGCTTTCTGACTGCCAATGCATGCTCTTCCCACAGCCTCGCTGCTAGTGAGAATGGTAGTCCCTGTATGTATGGGTTGCTGATGATGCTTTATGTTAAAAGGTGTGGGTTTTCCCACTGGCAATAGATGTGGGGAATAGATTTATCTTGTAGTTCTGGAAATGGTGATGCCATTGCAAAGTAGCTCTGAAGTACTGAAAAGGTTTAATCCTAGTTTTCCAAGAAATCTTAAACCTGGAGGAGGGAGGGTAATTATACTTAAAAGTTGAGGCAACAGTTTTGTCACAGTGCTCATAAATCCATGACTTTGAATAAATGCTCTAAAATGTTCTGATTGGCCTTAAACCTGCTGCTGATTTAGTGAATGTCATGTTGTGTCATATGAAGAATATGGGGATCTTGCAGAGCCACTAGACACACCGGATAGTCCAGAAATAATCAGTGCAACATCAGTCTTGGTTTCCTAGAGGCATAAATCGGAGCATTGCAGCCCAGTGATTTGTTTGACCTTGCTCAGCTTGGCAAAATCTCAAACTGAAAAGATTTGTCAGCACAGTCTACATTAAAGTCTATGGGGAAAACTGGAATTTGTTGCATGGTGACTGGTGGTCCCCCTAGCTAGCGTTCTTTGTCATGCTTTTTTCTTCAGGCAACCATTTGATGCCATTCCTGTGTTTCAGTAAAGCTGAATTCATTGGCTTTAACTCAGTTTGTTGTTTGTAAACACTGTCGGATTTTAGGGCAATGTCCAGCCCTGGCTGTGTGTTGTGAGAACTGTGCTGCTTCCCATTAACCTTGTAAACAAGGAGAGGCTGCTTTTCCTACAAGTGAATTCAAACCAGAAGTCATGAATCAGAGCTGACCTCAGTGGGACTTCAGAGCTGAGAGAAAATGTAGCAGCTCATAGAAACCCACCATTCCCTGGAAGTGTGCTGGGAAGCCTTTCAGTATCATTATATTAATTGCATATGTTATTTCTGAGAGTGTTAACAGGTGCTTGAACTCCCTCGTGTGTCAGTGGATTGGAGAGTTGCCTGGGATTTATTTTTTCCCTCCATCTGTTTGATGAGATGCCCTAAAAGCTACTGAATGCAATCAGAACTGTGTGCTCAGCACCCTTCAAATTATAGATAAATAAAAAGCATTGAAGCCAGCTCTTTAACCATGATTTCAGTGTGATGGCAGGGTTGATGCTGACAGTTCCACCTTGATTCAAGGGAGGAAGTGATGCCCAGCTGCCCTGCAGACTCACCAGCAGCGTTTCTCTTCCAGTTCATCAACCAGTTGCTGGCAGTAATCCCTCTATCATCAGCAGCAGAGGGTGAACTCGCGCTGCCCAACGACATCAAGGCCCTGCAGCAGCACTTGTGTGTGGTGCAGCTCTCCAGGTTGCTCGGTATCTATCATGCCATGGAGAAGAAGCAGAAGCTGGCTGTGGTCCGGGAGTTGATGTTGAGATACCGCCATGGACTGGAGTTTGGTGAGGAAAAGCTTGAAGCTGATGTTGCAGTTCACTGCAGAGCTTTTTCATGGGGATGGAGCAGCACAAATGCTGATGGCCCTGCTTGTGCTGCTTGATAATGCTTTGCTTTCTGCTGTGTCATTATACCTTTAGGACAACCTGAATTCTTTTTCCTTTAATTTTTTTACTTTCTAGTCATATATCTTAAAGATGAGACATTGCTGGGTAGTTCAGATGGAACATTTGTATCTATGCACAGCTGCCTGGGCCTTTAAGCAGAACCAGGTTTAACTATTGGTGTACACAGGACAAGTATACCCCCAAGGATATTAATTTGTAAATCTTGCAGTCGTAAGAGTGTATTTTCTTCTTCCAGCAGATGTTAACATGTTCGGTGGCCCAGAGTCCACTCATGTGATGAGCAAATGCATTATGTGTATACAGTTGTCTATGTTTTTAACACAGCTCTGGATTTTATGTGTTAAACTGTGGTTATCTTCCAGGTAACACTGTCATTTGGTAACACTGACAGTGTGAGAAGCACCTGACAGCACTGTCAGTAATCCAAGTGTAACTTTATTCTTTCTTTTCAGGGAAGTCTTGTTTGAAAACTGAATTGCAGTTCTCAGACTATTACTGCCTGCTTGCAGTTCATCTGCTGCTTGACCTGTGGCTGGAAGGTATGTTCCTAAAAGTGTGACTTGCTTAATCCCCCCCTGGATGGCTGTGATAGGGAGGCTGTGTCCCTGTGGCCAGTGTGTACCAGGCAGGGCTAGTTTAGGCCTCTAGCTTTGTGGGGTTTTTCCTCAGTACGAGGTATTTCAGGAGTCCCTCTGTCAGGTTGGTGTTTGAATTTCACTGACCTCTAAAGGGATTTCAGTATTCAGATGGGCGCCTTGACTCCTATAGCTCAGTGCTGGCTGTCTGCAGAAGCTTGTTCCGAGTTTCCCATGTAGGGAATGTTTTCTCTGCCTTTTCACAACTTATGCTGACAGCTCCTTTCTGGAATTGGAGGTGTTTTGAGAGCCTTTCTTTCCCTCCCTGATGTACTTTGTCTTTTGGATCCCTTGCTTCTAGACCTCTTGCTGGGACCTGTTGCCCTGTGTTGAGTATTCCTGTACTCCACATCTGCTCTGCCTGTTAGTCTCTCAGTCCCAGAGAGTCAGTCGCCGGTGGTGGCTGTCCATGGGCATTGTTTGTATTCCTGTCCTTCAGTGTAGTTGTCATTTATACCTTTGTCTTTCCTGAGGAAGGTTTAGTCTTTAGCCTGAGTAAATCTGTAGTCAGATCCCTGGCATGCCACCAGTGGAGTGTTGAGTTCCTGGCTCTGTGCTTCTCTCTTGCATGATGCTTGGGAATGCTCTGTATATATAGGCTAGAAGTCCTGAACAGTCCAAGACTCATCAGGGAAGGTCCATTATGTAGTGAGCTCATGTGTGAGGGCTGTGCTGTGCAGAGATGCAAGCTAGATATTCCCTGTGAAGTTATTCCTCCACCTTTCCCTCAGAGAGCATCTGTACTGGGTGTTGTGTTCAAGGGCAGCAGTGTGGCTGATGAATGCCATCTGGATGTTTAAATACATTATGAGAGAAGTGCAACATAAAGAAGCTTCAATGCCAAAGTGAATTGTGCTCCCTGTTCAGTGCCTCTCTCATCATTCCTGTTTTGTCTTTGTCATCAGGTGAAGAGACAGCTGTTTGGCAGTGCCTGACCCTTTTAGAAGAAGGGTTATCTCACAGTCCTTCTAATGCTCAGTTTAAATTGCTGCTCATTCGAATCTACTGCAGGCTTGGTGCATTTGAACCCGTTGCAGAGCTGTATTCCAGCCTTGATGCAAAGCACATACAGCACGACACCATCGGGTGGGTAGTATATACTGAGAATAATTGGTGATGGTGACCCTCCAGTGATCACTCCCAAGATCTGCAGTTTCCTTTGCTCCCAAAAGTTAGCACATCATAGATCTTCATACAGTGTTCTGTAAAAAGTGTGTTGGAATTTTGAGAGACACTTCTAATCTATATGCTCTCCTTCTTGTGGAGGATCTTTCCTACCTGGTTCTGATCTGGTTTGGGTTTTCATAGTATTAACTAGGGGGGATATGAAAGAAGTTGGTGAAATGTGTATCTCAGTGCCAGTCACAGCTTGGTGTTCCACCTTTTGTTACTGCTCAGCAGAGCTTGGGAGTGCTAGTGAAAACCAACGCATGACATGGCCTTGCCTTGGTTAGTGTGTTGTGGGTATCTAAGTCAAGCTCTTGCACATTTATGGTGGGTGGAGGAACTCTGAACCCCTACATACTGGTTTTAAAAGCCTGAATTTTAACTTGAGTGTTAATATCTCTGTTAAATCTCCAGACTGTGCATTAAAGATGGGCTCTGCAGAGTTGTGTTTGAATTTCAGGTTCCACAAGGTCTGTGTGTGCTGGTGTTTGACTTGTGCTGTGTTGTGTTGCAGCTACCTTCTGACGCGCTATGCAGGGGCACTGGGCCACTACGCTGCTGCATCCCAATCCTGCAATTTTGCACTCAGGTTTTTCCACTCCAACCAGAAAGATGTAAGTTGAAAGAAACCTGTGTCCTTTAGCAGAGCAGTGTGTCAAGATGCCCTACAGAAGGGCTTACAGAAATACAGTGGTTGATAACATGATAACAAAGAGGTGTGCTACTTGGTAGTAAAGGTTGCCTCAACTTGTGTTTCTCATTACAAGGATTTGTGACTTACTGTTACATGGGGCTTTGCTTTAACTTACTATTTATAAAAGCCAGTTTTAACGCTCCTCAAAAAAAACCCAGGTCTGATGGCTTTTCAATGAATGGATTGTGATTTTATGCAATAATTGAAATGAAATGTCATGTAGCAAATAAGTCCTGGTGTTACAGTGCTTTGAAAAGGTATACAGCAGCCAGGGATAGTGGGTGAAGATGGTTGTGGCATATGTATGAATCCTTTATGTTCCAGTCACTGAAGCTGCATGTTCTAGTGATGGCTGTCTTGGGCAAAGGGATAGTGGGGAATGCGCATCACTTTTAAAAGGCAGGGAAAGCAGAAGGAACAAGGTGGGAGGATTTCAGAGGGGGAAAACAGTCTGGAAGTCTGAACCTCACTGAAGGCAGAGCAGAGCCCATGACTAACTGCATTGTTTTGAAGTGATAGGATTGAATGGCAAAACTTGGTTTGAGCTAGTGGGAACTACCTGGTTTATTCAGTTCACCCCTAAAAGCGATGTGAATGAAAAGAAAGTTGTCTTGAATGAGAGTCCTAGCACTGGAATAGAAGAGATAGTGGAGAGTAGCTGAATTTCTCCAGAGATGGGGTGCTTCCTAAAATGCACACTGAACCCTGGCATCTCACATGCTTCAGCTTGCTGATTAGTAACTGTGCTTGTCAATGATCTTATTTGGGAAGTACGCTCTGTACATCCTGATCCATTCATAGGGAAAATACTGATTCTGTTTCAGAATTCCTGTGGAATCCATGAAAAATGGGCTGGGTAGGAGAAAACATTTTTGAGGCCTGGTGGAAATTAATTGAGCAAATAGGAACAGAAATAGTCCAGAATTGTGGCAGGGAAGTATATGCATGTGAGACAATCTTCCTAAAACTTACAAGGCAGCTCCATTTTGAGACGTGGGTCTGGATCCTCTATGTTTATATTTTACAGTTTGAATGCTGTTCAGAGGTAGGTGAAGAAAATTACTTTTACTCTGTAGGAACCAAAGGTGCAGTCCAGTTGTAACTGTCCGTCAGCCACAGGCAAAGGTGCTCTTAAGGCTTTGCAGCCATACAGCTTGCTTTCCCACTATCCTAGCAATAAATAGGAACACAGGACTTGTCTGTACTGAGTAATAGAGATGTCAAATATGCTGACACTAATCCCTTAGGAAAAGTACCCTTGCTGTGTTGGCAGCCCACATTATTCTTATGTACAAGACACCAGCTGCCATTTGTCTGTGCCTGGAAAGTAGATGCTGTTACCTGTGTCTGACAAGTTTTACTATAGTGAGTAGGATGCACAGAGGAGCACGTGGATTTTACAATGGGGACTCGCTGTTTTCTACATCCCTCATTTACTCATTGTTTAAGTGCTAATTCTACTTGCTGAGAGTCTTTGGATTCCTGGGTGCAATGTTTTGTGCTCTGGTGTAGCCCTGGATCCAGGCAGCTTTCTCCTACGTGTCTGTTGTGGTAGTAGTGGCTTTATATTTGTTGGGTTTTCTTTTTACCCCCCTCTTTTTTAAAAGTCATTTGGTGGATATTAATGAAAAGCATATCTGGAACCAACTGCCAGAATGAAATGCATGACTGCTGGGTGCCACATGGAAAAAGTGGAACCGAAAAACTACTGGATGTGATTTGTCTGCTTGGGAACACTGCAGCTTGAAGCATCAAGAAATCATCTTTCCCTGGAAAGCAAGCTGAAGTAATGTCAGGTGTGGTTACCTTGGAAGAAGGTTATTCTCTTTGGCATGAATAATAACAGTGCTTGTAGCAGAGAAGAGCTGGTTGTTTCCAGTAGCTCGACATCTGTACACAGAGGAAGACAGCCATGTTCAAGTGCTGTTGCCAGGAAATCACTACTCCATTTGTGTTCTAGAAATCCTGAGGGGTTTGACCTGTCTCTCTACTACAGCTTTAAAAGTTGAAACTGCAAAGTGGTGCAATCGGCATTATGTACTTCATGCTGCAAGATAAGGATGTGACTGGAATAGACTCCGTCATGTTTCATCTTGGAGACAGAGTATCACAACCAAAAGACCAGGGTAGCCAAATCTCTTATGTGTTCTGGACACTTCCAGTATCACCTTAAGATCATTTTAATTGGGAAATGCATCAAAATCTGTACTAATTGGCAAATAGCAAATGTCCTTTAAGCTCAGTGTAAGGTGCAAATTGCAGGAAGTGAAGGGCTTAGTTCAGGGTACTGTGCACGAAGGATGGTGATATGACAAGAGTGGAAATGAAAA
The DNA here is from genome assembly GCA_032466535.1 of Forpus xanthops. Classification (NCBI taxonomy): domain Eukaryota; kingdom Metazoa; phylum Chordata; class Aves; order Psittaciformes; family Psittacidae; genus Forpus; species Forpus xanthops. Next base: position 18,684 of record JASSUY010033434.1, read on the forward strand.
AAGGGGTTCTTCACCGTAACACATGTCCCACGTACCACCAGGTCAGAATCTGCTGCCAGTTTCTATGCTGCTTTGGTTCTGCTGGGGTTGCCCCTTTGTACTCAGGGTCCTGATACCAGCTTCCCATTTGAGTCCCATAACAGCATCTAACTGAAATGTTAAAGGAAGACTGTCCTTCAGAAGTTACTTTTTGACATCATCTGAGATACTGCCTGCTCCTCTTGAGGCTGATGCTGGAGATAGCTGAAGTGTCTGCTGCAGCACAGAGAACATGTCCTGCACACTGTGCGTGGGACTCTGCCTACAACAGGAAGTGTGGGGTATAAACCAAGTGCTCTGGCATAAAAATACAGCTCCTGATTCAGACTGTTTGCTATGGAGAAATCAGTTTTCCTTCTGACTTGCTGAACTTTGCAGCCTGAAGTGAATCCTGTTTAAGAGTGGGTCCCATGAGTAACAGCCATCTAGGATGCTGTGCAGTCCTGACATAGTATTTCTGCTCTGGGAGAGGATGCCAAGGACAGGGAGGAGAGAGAAGGCAGTATTGCTATATTTAACCAAAACTAAAAAGGCAACTTTCTCGAGATAGTCCTCCTTTAACTATGCAGAATCACAAGTAATCTCTCTAATTTTCTTGTGTCCGTCCGTCTTTAATTTCTCCAGATACTGCAGGCACACAGAGCACCAACGTGTCCCATGGGGATTTAAAAACCACGTGGATGCAGTTGACTTAGCACCCATAGCGCAGCCCTCAGCCTGACAATGAACTCTGCAAGGCTGTTTATCACAGGGTACGTTGCTGACTATTTGGCATATTTCTTTCGTACAGTGCAAATGACCAAATTTCTTAGGGGAAATAAAAAGATAGAGCAGACCTAAAGGCCATTCCTGATTTTGGAGGGAAGGAAAGAAGGTGGCTTTCATCTATGAGTGCTGCTAGCTTCTGGTGTCTCAGAGCTTTCCAGATAGGTTGAGTCTATTTGTACCATATAAAGTTGAGTTAAGCAGAAGCCTTTTTTTGTGCTTCTCAGTGCATTTCGTAGTCTTGTTCAGAAGGAAATATGTGACTTGACTCAGTTGTCAAGTGATTCTGATGTAAGAAATGCAGGTGCCTGTCTTGATTGGGAGCACGAATAGTTCACTCTGTCTCTACAGGGAGAAAGTTTCATTAAAACCTAGTGCTTGTCTGCTTCACATCACTGGGCTGATTTGAACTATTAGCTGTGTGCCTTGTGTTGCTGCAGTTCATCAGAGGGGAAGCAATCTGTCCCATGGACCCCGACAGTTGCCTTTGGTGTTTAGGTTGTATTGTAATGCGTACACACTGTGTGATGTTACCTTGTGATGCTGTACTGAAAAATCTAATAAAAAAGAGAAACAAAAAAACAAATGTGTGAGTAATTCTTTTTAATCTGTGTTGTGGTAACATGTGATGCACATCCAAGTCAGTGCTAGAAAATCTGGGATGTATTTATTTTGCCTGGAAGTACTTCTCATAATGAAAGAATGATTTTATCATTTGAATGATGCAGAGAGAGAAAAAAGCCTTCTAAAATCATCTCTCCCCTCTAAGCATTTATCAGTCTCAGTGGTGACAGCAATGTGGTGTACCTTAGTGCTGGTTTGGTTGTCAAACCACCTGCCTGGTGGAGCATTTGGGTGTTCTCAAAGTAGCAAAACCGCTGGGGTGATTTGGACAAGCAGAAGTGCCACATTCTGTAACCCTGGGGTAATGACAACCACAGAAATGCAGTTTCTTGGCAGTGGCCTTGTTGAACTCTGGTTGTTTTCAACGTATGGAAGTCACTAATACAGGGACAATGTGTGTTCTCTTCCAGACCTCAGAATATATCATTCAAGCCTACAAGTACGGTGCATTTGAGAAGATCCCAGAGTTCATAGCATTTCGAAACAGGCTGAACTCCTCCCTTCACTTCGCGCAGGTTCGCACAGAGCGGATGCTCTTGGACCTCTTACTTGAAGCAAACATGTAAGTGCAGCACCTTGAACGTGGAAAAACTGGGAGATGTGTGCCTAAGCAGATCACTGGCCAAGTGGGACTTGCTGAGTTGCACTTGCAGCTCAAAGGGCAGAAACCTGTGTGCTACCTCTTTCTGCTTCTACTTTGCTGTCCCATTTGGTTGTACCAGGTATGTGGTAACACTTCTGCCATCAGAAGAGTTGAACAGTATAGAGAATGTGCTCTGTTAGTGAGCTGTTTTCTGTTTCCAATGGGCTAATGTTTGATCTCATGTCGCTTGTTCTTACATGCAGATCAACCAGTTTAGAAGAAAGTATAAAGTCCATGAGTCTGAGCCCAGAGGAGGATGACATTCCCTGGAAAGATTTGCGTGACAACAGAGACCTGACAGTCTTGTTTAACTGGGATCCGAAAGACAGGTGAGTAGAAACACCCTCGGCTCTCGAGTCACCTTTTCCTTACATGTGGCAAAGAAGGAGGGGAGCTGCTGTATTTGTATGTTCCCTGGGCTGGCTACCTGCACACTTACCAAGCATCACTCATCACTTCCAGCAGTGCTGCCTTTTGACATATTAATACAGTTTTCTGAATTTCTGCCCACTCTTTCCTCTTCGTACCATGTTAAATAGCTTTGGGAAGGCTTTTGTGCCTGAGTGAAGCTAGCTGCTTTGCACAATTGAAGCGTTTGCCTGAAAACATTTGGTGCCTTTCTCTAGGGACATTTCTGAAGAACATAAGAAACTCTCACTGGAGGAAGAAACCATGTGGTTGCGAATCCGGTCTTTAACTTTAAGGCTAGTAAGCGGACTCCCAACTCTTAGTCACACTATTCAACCAAAGAACTCTGAAAAGACTGCAGAGAACGGCGTCTCATCCAAGATTGATACAATCCGATCCCTGCTCCAGCAGCTGGAAGTGGCAGTGGATTCAGGGAAGAAGTTTCTAGAACAAAAAATTCAGGTACCCGTTAAGGAAAAAGCTATCCCCAAATATTAAGTGAACGTGAATGCAAGCAGAGAAACTGAATGCGTCTTGTAACGTCCAGCAGGCTGCAGAATGCACTTAACTGACCCTGAGTTTGTAGTGTATGAATCTGACTGAGAGATGTGCCAGAGACAAAACACTGTGTTCTGGATAAGGAAAAGCTGCAACACCTTTATCTTTTTCTTTGCTTCTTGCCTAGTATCCTGTCCTTGGCCCTCCTCCTACCCGAATGGCTGGCTTCTTCAGCAATGGCAGCTGTCAGTGCCAGACTAGCTTGTTTTATCTTGTTAGTGATATTTATGAACTAGATACCAATGGCTTAGGTAAGTGTTTGAGGGGCAGGGGCTGAACCAGCTTGTCATGATGTGTGGTGGGAGGGAGCGAGACGTGTCTCTGTTTAGTTTGAATGCTGCCAGGCACTGGATGATGTGGACCCAGACTGTTAGTTTTTTGACTGACACTAAGTTGCCTGGGAGATGGTGCCTTAATTTAATGTTTATGCAAGTCTTCATTTTCGTACAGTACATGTTGATGGATCCTCTTTGCAAGCAGTTGCGTTTGCTTGCTAACACTAAACTGTATTGAAATGCCTGTTGGTTTTCTGGAAGCAGAAAATACAGACTTGTAGTTTATACCCTTTTCTTTTTCTTTTCCCAGAAGATTCAGCAGAAATCCAGGAGAGGATAGGGAATAGTTTCAAGTCTTTAGTAGAACGACTGACAGGTAAATGCTAACTCGAGAATAATCACTGGTAGCTAAGGTACTGCTTCATGGTGCTCTGAGGATGTGCTGCTGAGTGTGTTACAGTTATGTGGTGGAGTGTGTGTGTTGCAGCTGCAGACCCCTTTGAATGATACTTGAGAACAAGGCTGAGAATCCCCTTGGCTTGTCTGGTCACCAGACTGTTGCATGCCACAGAATGTTATGTCCTATCATTTTGCTTACACTGACAGCCTGGGCTTAACAGCTGATGTCCTCCTGGTACTTGGTCCAGGTGTGCTAATATATAGTGTGGGGTATATAGTGTGGTATATAGCGTTTATTTCATTACTGTTTGTAATGAAATAAAATTCACAGAAACCTTGAGAGCTGGACTTTCCTGAGAGGCTTTGGCCAAACTTATCATCAACTGCTCTGTGGTCAGTGCTCTGATGGCTTTGCACACTACACTGATATACCTTTTGTGCAGAAAACGCACTCAAGTTGATGTGTGTGTTCTTAATATTGCTTTTCTTTTTTCCCTTTTCAGACTTGTTCAATAAATGTAAAGGTGATTTGATTGAAGTCAGAGATGGCACCTTGAAAACTCACCCAAGCCTCTTAGAAAACCTGGTCTTCTTTGTTGAGGTATTTTTTAAGTTGGAATACTTTAGGGTAGAAATGTTGGGATTAAAACACAGATTTCTTTGATCTCAGTCCCTCATGAAAGCAGAGGGTTTGGTTGCATGTTCTAACCATTGAGCCCTACCAGTAGGAACGTTAAAACGAGGTTGTAAATGCAGCGTGTAACGTTTGTACCTTTATTCCAGACGATCTCCATCGCCCTGTGGGTATCGAGTTACTGTGACAGCATCCTCCGACCTTTTAAATCCAACCTGCAGAAAAAGAAGAAGAAAAAAAAAGAAAGCAGTTTAGCCATGGTAGAGACCATCTTCCTCTCTGTTCTCCCCCACCCCAATCCAATGGCGTAGCTATACCGAAAGAAAAATCATGGTGTTAGATAACATGATAGATAATAAGGTGTTTTCCATAAACTTTGCCTTGTGGAGGCTGCTGAGAGAAATTACTCATTTTTGTAACTCGCTTTTTCTTTTAAATGGTGATGTGCCACATCTCTGATGTCAGAGATGCTTTTTAATAGGAAGCAGAGTTTAGAGCATCAGAGGCCTTCCAGCTTTGAAAGCAGCACAGTAAACTTGTCTGGGTGGGTGGGTGGGTTATAGCTTAGCACTGGCACAAGGAGTAGAATGCTAGAGCTGTCATGGAATCATCCTTGGAATGGGCATTAATACATGTTTATATACTAAAGATGTGTATTTGTTTTTATAGCCCCCTGTATTTACACATTTCCTGGATTACGTTACTGAGCTCCAGACATTAACTTCCAATGTAATAGATCACATCAGAGGGCTTGAAATCATTCTGACTGCACTAAAACTTGAAGAGCTGTCTTTCAAGGACACTCTGCTTTTAAAGGTAAGAGCTTGAGGTGTTTGTGTGTGACTCATAATGACCTGTATGTACACACTTATGGGATGGCTTTGTTGAAAGCTGCTTTTCACAAAAATGATTTCTTGGAAGGAAGAAAAGAGGGGGCAATGAATAAGAAACCTGTTATGACTGAATGAATTGCTCTTAACCAGAGGTTAGGGACCAGTCTGCTGGAAAGCTGAGGTTTAGAGTGCTGAGTTCAGGTTTGTTTTTATGGTGATACAGTGACTTTGCCCCATCTGATCAGCTCCAGCTCACTGCACAGAAAGATCTCCAAAGACAAGATCTAAACACAGGGATTCTAAGATCCTCTCATTTTATGCAGTATTTTAGTGAAGAAAAACTTTAACATCATTTTGTTGTCTGGGATGCAAGTTAATTCTGTTATCTGTGGTTTAGCAGAATGGATGCAAATAACATTTCAGGAAGCATTTGAGATTCACCTGCTGCTGATTAGTCACTTCCCTGGAAACAATTTCTTGGTCTTTATGGAAAAACAAGTGGCAGCTCCTCCCCTGCCCTTAGCTATATAGGGAAAACCAAAGGCAGGAGTGATAGGTGCTACATATGACAAACCTCATGCTGCATTTAGACATGTGAAGCATGGGGTTAATGAGGAAGCTTGGGAGTTTTTAAGCCATGGCAGTCAGATAACTTGTCTGCCGTGAAGTTTAACTCTTAATGATACTAACAGTTTGATGTTTCCTATGAATGTATTTGCTTAAAACAATGTTTGAGGTCCTAAAAATATCTTTGAAATAGTGAGAGTCTAGCTAAAAAGCCTCAAGGTGATGGAAAGCGTAGAATTGGGGTTTCCTTGATGGTGCTCTTGAAACACAGGTGGAGATATAAGGTGCAGTGGTGGAATAGGCATCATCTGATACATGGGGAAGTGAGGAGTCGTTGCTTGCTCCTTCTCAAAGGAATATTGCAGATTTCAGGTGAAATGTTTGAGAGGGGAATTATTGCCTTGCCAGTATTGGTTTGTGGGGTGGGAGAACACAAAACCAGGTCTCCAGTGTATTTATCTCAAGTGGGAAATTCAGCCTAGAGGGCACTGGTGTTTGGGTTTGTTTAGAGGGGAGATCTGGAGCCTTTGAATTGGGAAGGATTTAAATCTGCACCCATCTGTTTCAGAGCTGCACATCTGCCCACAGAACCTGCGTTAGCCAGCTGGTATCTTTTTCACTTGAATTGGCCTGTTTATTTCATAGCACAGGATCTAAAATGTCCCTTGTTGCTGTATGAGGCTGTTGTGGAAGTATCTCAGATATATATATATTTATATATATGTGTACACACACATATAAAAGAAACTGCAAAAACTGATAAAAAGCAGGAAATTCCTTACTGTATTTAATGCAAATACAAGTAAAACCTATGTAGTATGTTTTCTTAATGCCATCAAAGAATCTTCACTTTAAAGTCAAGATCACTTTAAAGGTAACACCCTTTAATCGTGCATCTCTGTAATTTCCCTGGTTCCTCACTGACTCAGCAAATTCCTCTTCTTCCCTTTGGCATCACGCTACTGCACGAGGCTGATGTGGAAGAAATGACTTAGCACGTGGATTCGAGCAGGAGCATCTGGGGGGGTCTGCAGCTTCTCCTGGTTTTGCTCAAAGCATTTGTCCTGGTGTTTGACATTGTGACAGTAAATCCTGATGAACACTGTGTATAGCTCTGCTCAGATTTGAAGCTGGGTTTGCAGCTTTGTGTGTCTAAGGCCAAAAGGTGCTTTTGAAGAAGTCCTCGTGTATTAGGATTAAATTGTGGTGATGCTGGTGATGGGCCTGTTGAACTCTGCCACTGGTGTTAGGTTTTCTCACATGGGATTGGTTTACTCGGGTGGTGCCTGCCAGGCGTTATCTGTGTCTGCAGAAGGCATCGTGGTATCAGGTCACCCTTTGATAGAACAGCACTTACAGCTGTTACATGCTTTGGCATCAGGGTTTGCTCTCTCTCTGTATGTGTCAGCCACAAATATTTTGCACAAGTTTGTTTTCAACAGTTAGGAATAAATGTTAATGTGTTACCAGCCCTGTCTGGGCAACACGAGTGTCTGCAGGAATTATTACTGCTGAGCTGGTGCTGCTTATTCTGTGCTGACAACATTCCCTTTGTAAACTTACACTGTGGGCTTCATGAATTTCTTCTCAGCGCTTGAGGTGGTGGGGGAAAGGTAAAGGGAGGATTTAAGCAGTTGCTGTGGGGTGAATGATTTCTCTTTTGCATTTTGCAGGAAGAAAAAAAGTTTACAAAGACTGTGCAAGGGAAGGTGCAGAGCAGTTACCATCACTCAGTTCAGGAAATCGGAGAGCTGCTGAAAAAGAGACTCGATACCATTAAAAAACTAAAGATCTGAGAACTGCATCTTTGACAGACTCCACAGTGGAGTGACACCAGAGTCCCAGACAGAAGCAACATCCAATATACCATCACTTTAATCCAGAACTTCCTCATAATGCATGAAGGACTTAAAATCATAAACCAATTTTTTTAGGTATTACAGATGTATTGAGTTGATTTAAATTATTGTACATAAATGAGAAGCAGGGACCCTTATCGGGGTTTGACCACTTTTTATACATGTTCATAAGCATATTGCAACAGGAGAAAATTCACTTTCTTCCCTTCCAATCTCTAGAAACAACTGGAGATGGTCTTTAGAAGCAGCAATAGAAATCCAGTGTAAAGCATATATCTCAAAGGAGTTGTATTTTCATCACCATACAGTGTTTATAATTTTTGTATGGTCTTTGCCTTAGAAATGCAGAAGTTGTAGATGTATTCGGCCGCCTCCAGTGAAATGAGCCTGTTTTGGAGCTACTGTGTCCTCAAGCCGGTGGGTCCTACTGAATGAATTCAGTGTGGTGGTCCCACAGAGGAGGTGAGGCTGTGCTGGAGGAACATCCTCAGTGTACAGCCAGCCAGCAAGGGTGGGAGTGAGCCTGGCCTGGTGGCAGGCAGGTTCCTCTAAGGAGAGAGCTGCTGGAGGGGAGAGGTGGTGGTGATGGTGTATACATGGGTTGTTTCCATGTTTGGAGTAACTGCAAACCTGCTGAGGAGCAAACCTGGCCACTAAGCTTGAGAGAGAGAGAGATGTGAATGGTGTTTCAGCAAAAAAGACAAAACCAGAGACCTTGTATATACTGGCTGCAGTGAAGTCTGACGCTGTGGCCTGGTTCCATGTCAGTTCAATGTCAAGGCAATCATCATGACTTTTACAAAGTGTATTTAGATTACTGAAACTTTAAGATGTCACTATTTTAATAGCAGCTGAATTGGGTTTAAGTTGGCAGAGGTAACTTTTGCTTCCGCTGTCGTATGAGGCTGAGAATACTTTCTGTAACTGTTTGCTTGCTTTTTGCAGTTGATCTTTGATGATTTGAGTACTTGCTCATTAGGTGTTCTGTTAGGAAGTGCAGTCACGTCATCTGCTCCCACTGCATCTGCATTTCTGCCAGGGCTTTTCTTCGTTTTAAAGGAGTAATGCAGCCTAAATTGTAGGTAAAAAGGAGGTTATGTGAACCTGCAGTACAGGGGCAGGTCAGACTTTACAGAGTCCTCATTTCCATTTTGAAGCAGCTAGTATCTGAAGTCCATATTTAAAGTTTTAAGAGCTGACAATCCTGCCTTTGTCATCTCTCTCTGTTTTATTAGTGATGTTAGAATGTTGAGGAGAGTATTTTTTTAAATAAACCCCCTGTATAAAAAGAAAAAAAAAAGGAAAAAAACAATACTCATTTGACAGAGCTGCTCTTGCTGGGGTTAGTTTTGCTTTTCTCCATCCTGAAAGGGAAAGAAGGATGTCTCCAGGCTGTCAGAATTGTAGTGGATGTCCTGGTGGTTTAACTGCAATGTCTGGTAAGTGCTCTGGGCTGGAGGGGTACCAAAATGTGTTAAGTCTGTTTTATAGTAATACTTTTCCTTGGGGAGAAGGAAAAGAAAAAAGAAAAAGAAAAAAAAGAACCAAGTGAACTCTTACATATTGTATAGAAATACCTTTTTTGAAAGAAAGAAGAGTATGCTTCTTAAATTAAAGCAAGATTGATGACTGAATTTGATGCTTTCAAATGTGTAGGGTAAGTGAAAACAGTCCCGTTCCTGAGCTGATGCAGTTCAGAGAAGCACTGAGCCAGAAAGCCATCCTCTGCCCCTTCTCCTTCCAGGAGGCTGATGGTGTCCCCTTCCCTCCCTCTCCCATGGCAGTGCTTCAAATACCAGCACTGAATGCAAAGTGGGTGCAGCACCCTCATCCAGAGGCCTGGGTCATGCTGGAGTTCCTTTCCACTGCTGCTACAACAGGTTGAACTCAACCAGTTGTATCCATAGGCAGTGGTGAAAATAAGTCAAGTGTAAGATTAACAAAACCAGGCTTTTAAAACCCTGCCATGTGCCTGAAAGCAGAACTTGCTTTTAAAAAAGGGTTTCTGCGTCAGCTCCCTTAAAAGCAGAATTGAAACTGCTGGAGGGGGAGGATGTGTGTCATCCCAAGCAGAGGCTGAGTGGAGATGGATCCATGGCTGGCTCTTGCTTCCTGTGGCACAGATCAGCCAGGCCTGTGCCAGCTCAGGGGCAGTGCTCACTGTCACAGTCTTGGCTACTGCCCCATTCCCAGTTCCAGATACTGGCAAACAATCAGCTTGTCAAACAAACCCAGGTTTTTGATTACGTGGTGTTTCATAAACCCAGATGCCATCTCTTTACAAGCTGTAGTTTCTCTATAGGAGGAAATGGTGTACAGTAATGACTCCATACTGACTGACTGGGGCTTGGTTGAGGGAGACTTTCTCCCTATGTATTGTGTACAGTTAAATAATATATTTCTTACAAAAGAGCATTTCCCCTCCAGAGTATGCCCCACAGGGACAGGAGAAGACATTGAAGCTGTAACCCATTGCTGCTGCTCCCCCTTTTCCACTCTTGGGACTTGTTTTTTGTTTCTGGTTTTCGGGGGGAGGTGATAAATTGAAACCATACCTAGCAGGAGCTACCAAGACTACTGTTTACAGACTGAAAAATACTGCTTTTATACTACTGGGATCGTGAGCCATGATCCTTTTACAGATTTCAACTGCTTAAAACCAGTGTGTGATGTAGAGAAAGGTCAGAAGCCTCCTGCTCTGCTTTGTCTACACACAGGACAAACCCTACAATGCCTGTTTGTGTTGCCCATCATTTTTGTACTTTTTAACTGTTCAAAAATTGCATTTATATTTTGCGATCATTGATAATTGTGACTTTAACTGCTAGTAACCTTAGTGGGGTTTTGTTGTTGTTGTATCTGCAGCCTTACCTGACCTTTCTCTTCCTGGATTATTCATTGTTAATTTATGAGTGTAGGAGATGCGTTTGCCTCAGCCTTCTACGGACTTAAGTGACACAACTGCAACTGATCTGCTTTAAACTGGATGGGTTTATAATTTATATAAAAGTCAGTTTCGTTACAAATCAGTATTGCTGCCTTTTTCATTTTCCTCTCTGCATGGTCTGGAAGTTACTGATGTGCTCTCCTGTGTAGCTTTGTGCTGAAGCCAGGTAATACTGGTGCTGGGCAAGCAAAACAATCAAATTGGCTACGAGGAAGACGAAAAGAAAATGTGCCCTTTGCTTTTCAGCTGTGGACTGGCTGCAGAATGATGTTTGCAGTGGCCGGAGCTTCGGTGTGTCTTTTGACAGATAATCGTGTTGATGTGCTCAGCCTAGGAAGGTAAGGGGTGGCGGTGCAAGAGAAATCTAACAATAAAGTGGGCTGGAGCGGGCCGTGGCCATGCCATGCAGCGCTGCCCTGCTGCTGTGCCTTAACGCCGACACCGGCTCTGCTCTCTCCTCTCCCCGAGTGGCCCCAAGCGTTGCATGCTCCTGCAGAGCCATGCCCTCCCTTCTCCCCCGGCTCCTCTTTGCAGCCGGTACCCCCGGTACCCCCCGGTACCCACGTACCCCGTTACCCCAATCGGTCGCGGGGCGGAGCTGAGCTCGGTCACGTGTCCCCAGCAGCCCCGTTCCCTCCGCGCTCCGCCATGGCTGCGGCGGCTGCCGCCGGTTCCCTGCTCCTCTGCCTGCTCGGCCTGGCGCTGCCCGGTGGCAGCGCGTTGCACACCAAGGGCTCCGTACCCCTCGACTCCATCACTTTCTACAAGGTAAGGGCCAGGCCCGGCGGCCGGTGCCGGGTCTGCCGGAACGCTCGGGGTGGGAAGGGGAGGACGCGTAGGAGGCCGTGTCGGAGCGCAGCGGCCTGCGCACCCGTTGCTCAAAGCAACAGGCGGGCAGCCCCGGTGGATGGGTTCGAGTCCGGGATGCGGAGCGGGCCAAGGACCGCTACACCCCCCCCCCTCCCGTCCCCCCCACCGTCGCTGCCGCCACCGGCGCGGGGCCCGCGGAACGGCCGAGGCGGCGGGCGCGCCGCGCCACAGCCAATAGGAGAGCGGCAGCCGCGGCGGGCAGCCAATAGGAGAGCGGCAGCCGCTGCGGACAACCAATCAGTGCGGTCCAAGTGGAGCTGGGCAGTGCTGCGGCCCGGGGCGTGAAGAACCGGCACGACCGGCGGCTCCGAGGCCCAGCACCGGGCCGGGACCCCGAGCCATGGCCTCTGACAGCCGCCGCCCGCCGGTCCTGCGCTGCTCGAGTCGGGGGGCCAGGGCAGGACTGTGCCCCGGCATGAAACAGAGCAACAGGCTGCTGCCACACGGGAGTCCCGCAGGGTTTTGTGCACTGAATCACAGTGAAATGAAGGGATCTTGCGGGAGCACGGCGGGGATTTGATCTGCGGTGTCGAAGGCCCAGCATGAGGCAGACACCCGAGACCAGAAATCCCGGTAGGATAGCGTTATAGCATGTGCTGCACCGGGAGAGATGAAGAGGCTGCATGCGGCCAGCCTGGCTATTTGACAAGTACCTGCCCAAAACAGGCTGCTCGGGCATGGACGAGTGTTTCTTGCCACATGCGAGTCTAGAGGCTGGAGACAGGCTGAGAATGACAAGGGGGAATGGCTTTAATCTGATAGAGGGGAGGTTGAGGTTAGACATTAGGAAGAGGTTCTTCCCTGTGTGAGAAGATGAGCTTTAAGGTCCTGTCCAACCCAAACCATTCTGTGATATGATTTATGAACCTTTAGGAGCTTCCAGCTTTTCTGCAACGCTTTGAAGTGATTGGCAGAACACTGCAAGAGTAAAGACCATCAGAATATCAAAGTGTGATATATGCCACATTCACCCCTTACCAGGATGGCAAATACAGTGAGCGGCAGGCCCAGGACCCAAGGATCCTGTTCACTGTTGCAATCAGCTGCTCTGCCCATGTCTGAGCAGTGCTTGTAGCACACTTTGTAGGTGGGGACAGTGTTGCAATCGGACCCTGTTTGTTAGACAAAAGATTTTGCAAGGCAGGACAAAAAATATCCCAAAGCAGGCAACAAGATTTTGTTTCTGAGCTCATCTGAAAGGACATCATCTGGGCAGAGCAAAGGGACGAGTGAAGGGGAATCAGTTAAAAGAGGAATTCTGTTGATGGAACCAGAGCAGCACCTGCAGCACCTCCACTCCCTCCCTGTGCCCCCCAAGAGCTGCAGCTTTCATGCTGGGACACCTCAGAATGCCTTTGGGTTCAACCTCTCTCCTCTTAATGTTCCCCTGGAAGCTGTTGAGCTGACTTCCCTCCAAGATACTAATCAGCTTTACGATAAGCAAGTCCTGTGTCATTAAAGGCATTATGAGATCCCTCAGACCTACACCACATCATCTATGTCATGTGGTGTAGGAGCACATACAGCCAAAACTCAGTCTTCCCTCCACACTGCAGTGAGTCAGTTTTGAAAAGCCATAATTAGGAGATTTCCATTCTCCCTCTGCACCTCCTCATGGCACAGGAGGACAAGTGAAAGCAGCTTTAGATGTCTTGTAGATTGCTCAAACCCAAAATGTGAAGTTTTGTGCTTTGCTTTTCTTTAGGTAATTCCAAAGCATAAGTTTGTCCTTGTGAAGTTCGACACTCAATATCCTTATGGAGAGAAACAGGATGAGTTTAAAAAGCTGGCAGAGAGCTCAGGCTCCAGTGAGGATCTTCTGGTGGCTGAAGTGGGAATATCAGGTGAGAAACTCTGGGCTGATTAGCACAATGTGGGTTGGTGTGGGGGAAAGAACACCGTGATTTCTGGTGGGAACAGGCTCTGAGGTAATTCTGACTGTGTGAAACAAGAGAGGCCTGGTTGCTGCTCTGGCTGGTGGCTGAGCTCTGCCTCCTGCCACCAGTGTGGGTGTGCTGCTGGTCTCCTTCCGTCTGCTTAATGGAGCAAGTCAGCCCATGCTGCTGAACTGGATGCCATCCTCCTCATTCCTAGCACTTCCTGCCTTTGTGTTTTTCTGTCTTTGCTGAGAGAAACCTTTCTGTCTGTTTCCAGGGAAGAGACTTTGCAAGAATCATGCTTTAGCCGCAAGCCTGGTCAAGCAAAGCATGCATATCTTGTTATTTCATCCCTTTATTGCTGGTGAAGCACAGGTGCTCATTGCACTGTGGCTAGCGTAGCTTCAGTTCTTGCAGTTGGCCTTAAGAGAAAAGAAGTGAGGACTGGATCACTATCACCTTTCTCACTCTTGCTTTGTAGGAAGAATGAAGAATTTAAGCTTATAGGACCTGTCAGACTGGAGGTTTCACCCACATCCATTGACATATCTAAGCACACATGTATTTAGCTAAGTAGCAGTTGAAATCTGTTATGTTTTCCGTTCCTCAACAATAAGTGTAATTTATGTAAGATGAGCAAACATCTTGTACGTTGGCATGCTGTCAGAACTAAAATGTGTAAGTGTATGCTCTCTGCAGACAGATCAGGAAAACCAATCCATTTAACTCTAAAATCAAATAATACCAATGGATAGAGCAACACAAGTTAAAAAATGGCTATTCATTCCTGTAAGAAGGATGGGGTTTGTACACAGAGGTTCTGCCAGTGTCTTATGCTATCAGAGTCACAGCAAAGCACCATTAGAATCTTGTACTTGGAAAACCTTTTGATTTGCAGAAGTGATTTTGTGTCAGTGGGTGGCATTTCTTAGCAAAAAGGTCATTAGGACATACTGAAACTGGAGACAAGTATCTGTGTAGGAGAGAATCCTAGTTTAACTTTTCCTTTTAACACACTTGCTTTTGTGTTTCGTTTTCCCTTGACAGATTATGGTGATAAACTGAACACTGAGCTGGGAGAAAAGTACAAGCTGGATAAGGAGAAGTTCCCTATTTTTCACTTGTTCCAGGATGGTGACTTTGACAATCCCTTACCTTACAGCGGCCAAATCAAGGCCGGGGCTATTCAGCGCTGGCTGAAGAGTAATGGCATCTACCTGGGGATGCCAGGTTGCCTGAAGGAGTACGACATGCTGGCCAGCAAGTTTGTGAGCACCACTGAGAAGTCAGAGCGCCAGTCCCTCCTGAAAAAGGGGCAGGAGAGCTTAGAAAAGGCAAAAGAAACCGAGAAGAAGTCAGCTGAGCAATACTTGAAAATCATGAGCAAGATACTGGAGCAGGGAGAAGAGTTTGCTGCTAATGAAGTGGTCCGAATCACCAAACTGATCGAGAAGAACAAAATGAGTGAAGGGAAGAAGGAGGAGCTCCAGAAAAGCCTCAATATCCTCGCTTCTTTCCTGAAGAAGAACAACGAAAAAGATGAGCTCTAATACGTTGGAGAACTTTGTACAAGCTGTGAAACAATGGCAAGAGTCCTAACCGGTTCTCCTTATGCAAGCAAACTTCCCGCTGACTTCAAGAGAGCAGCAGATTTCCTTCTGGTATTCTGTTTAGAAGATCAAGAGGAAGGTGTTCCTTAAAACCACAGTATTCTAAATGTTGGGAAAATCACCTTAAAGCAAGACGCCGATATTGTGTAATTCTGCTCAGTAACAGTGTTAGAGCAGGCAACAAAAAAAGCACTAGATTGGCCTGAAGCACATTCCTGGTGGCTTTTACAACCATTCCCTGGCAAATTAATAACAAAATTTGGTCTCATTCCATCTTTCTTACACGTTGGTAAAGGTACAGATTGGGTGCCCCTCGCATCTCCACCTTCCCCTGTCCTTAGTGTTCGTGTGGTTTATGCTCATTAATCTACTCCTCCCACCTTTTGTCTTCCCTTAGGGCTCCTTCTCTGAGTGTTCTCCTTACCTGCTGTTGACCAAGAGACATGGAGCTTCCTCTTCCTGCCTTCTCCTGCAGTGGCTCCTGTCTCTCTTTGGGTTGGGTATCAGCCTGCATGTATCAGAACCTGCCCCTCATCTGGCCAAAGCAGCCACTTGAGCAAACATTGTGGTACCCTGACAGAGGGAGTGGTGGTTGCTCTGAGCAAGGGCCGAGGCTCCTTAAGGTGCTATTACATTTAGTCTCACTAGTTCATGCAAAATCATGTTGTTTCAGAGGTACATTTGGGTGAGTTTCCTTATGCTTGAAGAGCACATGTAATGCCGGAGTATTTTGCCTGTCCTTCCCATCCAAGCTTCATTTCCCAGCGTCAGAATAAGGGGGTGAGACCAATATGGACATCTGAAAGTCTTGAGCCGTTGTGAACGTGAACATGATTCTCCAGCCTCCTCTTCAGAAGCAATTGACACTCAAACTAAAGCTTCATCAGCATTTGGTAGTTTGAAGTACGTGAACATGAGGTCTTGTTACAGGAAGCATTTGTGTCCTTAGGATCCCATCTGTGTTATTTTAATGGCTAGGCCTGGCCCAGAGATGGTCAGTGGTCAGAACTCGGATGCTGCATGTGCTGTTCATGCTGTGTGGAGCTCAGATGGCCACGGGAAGATGCTGTGCACCTGATCAGGGTTGTAGAGAGTTGAAAAGAGACCCATCTGTGTGTTTTACCTGAAGATGTTGCTTTAGGCTGAGCCAAACTGATTCCGGTGGGAGCTTTGCTGCCTTTTGAATCCTGGGGTGGGTACAAGGAGCAGATACTGCTGCCAGGTAAAATGTATTAATAATGCTATAATAAAAAGGTTGTTCCAATTAATAGCTGCTGCTTCAAGTGCTTTCTGGAGGAGCTGCTGCTGATTGTGCGGTTGGAGGAGAAGGTGCAGGCAGATCAGTCAGATGATGACCTGCACCTAGAGGCGAAAGGGCTGCCCTAGAGGTAAGGCGTTTACACGAGGCGGTTGGGGTGCATCCTTCGGACCCAGCGCCGTCTCCTCGGTACGAAGGGAGGAGGAAGGACCCGGCGGGGTCCGGGGTCCGTCATGGCGGCCACGGCCGCCGGGAGAGCAGCCCGCTGCTAGGTTACTGCCTTGAAGCTAAGCAGGGTCGGTTCGGGTCAGCGGCCGGAGGGGAGACAAGGACAGAGCACCGCTGTTAGGGCTGGAGGGTCCCGCTGCTCCCCGGTGCTCCCTGTCTCTGACCGTCGGGGGCCGGGCTCGGTG